>CM035111.1:8786944-9081673 GCA_020205505.1 Panax japonicus
TCTAAATTGTCCAATCTTTACAATCTTCATCCTAAACCTAATAGCTTCTATATCTCTCAAAATCTTATACATACTCTCAGAACTCTGAGTGACCTAGAAACAGAATCATCACCAAGCCAACCATAATTCTTCTGATTGAATACTCATCAATAAACAAATACTTTACCATGGAAACCGCTCAAGTTATTACCGGTATCCAGCTTGGATTTGATAAGTTTGATTCCTCAGAGAACAAGTTCAAGGATAACTTAAAGGTTGTAAAGGAGGCTGGGTTCCTTCAGTGTCTGGTTCTAACACCAAGGTGTACTCAGAATTAGTATAAGATTTCTATCTGAATGTTGTGGTTAAAGATGGGGTTATAGTAACAAAGGTGAAGGGAAGAAATCTAAAGTTAGGAGCTATTGAGATTAACAAGTATCTAGGCTTTACCAATGAAGGCCTAACTAATTTTGAGAATCTAGATATAGAAGAAGGTATGAGGATGATGGGGTATGAGAAAAATCCAAATCTCAAGGGTATGAAGTAATGAAGAAAAAGATATTTCCAAAAGATTATGAGTTTTTGGCGGAGCTAGTAGGAAAATGAATCTTGTGCAAAGATCCGGCGCATGACACAGTGACTTACAGATGCAGTTCATAACTTTCATACTCATGAAACAGAGAGTAAACTTTGGGTTTGTGATAATCGGTTGGATAACAAAGCAACTAGAGAAAGCTCTAGATAAGCTTGTATTGAAGATTTTCTACGGCAAATTCCTATGTATTATTCTGAAAAAGAAACTGAAGAACAAGATTAAAGATGATGAATGAGAAACCTTGAAAGTTTATAAGGTGATGTCTCCTAATCTATTCGACATTTGGAAAAAGAATCCAATGGAAAATAAGAGATTGAGAATGCCTGGCAGTGGTAGTGGAGATATTTCCAAATCTAGCAAAGAGAAGAGAAAGGTGAATGTAATGAAGAGTGAATCATTTGAGTCTAATGATTTTGTATCCCCAGTATCGACTCCAGTAACACATTCAAAGAAAAGAGCAAAGATTGAGGAATGAGCATCAATGGTTGCTGAGAAGTTTCAAGTTGTTGATTAAAAAAATTCTGAAGAGGAAGAGGTCTCAGAAAAACACATTTTTCTAAGCCTGTGAAGAGGAGACAAAGTGCAAGACTGCGATAGATGATGAAATTTCCATGTATTAAAAGTGATGAATGTATTCCTCATATAATCATTGATCTTAGCGACAATGATGAAGAAGAAAAATCTATGGGCATGAGTCAAAAGAACAAAGAAGATGAGTCTGACGAACAAACTACGAAGGTATATGAGACTTGACCAAAAGTTGAAAATAAATATGTGGTGATTGAAGGGGTTTCAGAGCCTGAAGAAGAAGAAAGTGTTAGTGAAGAATAGAGATTGAAGAAATTGATAGATGAGTCTGTTAGAGTTTGCATATTTTAATTTGATTATGAATGAGCTTAATGTAAATTAGTACCAATATGATATGTACAATCCTTATAAAGAATTGATCAATTGTACAAGGACTTAGAATAGAAAGATCAAATACTTTTAGGTTGATCTTAAAAGAAGCTGAATTGATGTATAATTGATAGGATATTGTAATAGTAAGGTTATCCTACTACTTGAAGTACAAGATCGCAAAAGAAGCACAAGATCACAAATACATCAAGAGGATAGTTGAACTACTTGAAGTAATCAAAACTCTTTGCTTCGTAAAGTCTCTTCAGATTGTTAAGTGAACAAGTGATCTTTCCAGCCAGATAAACGATCGTTGATAAAAAAACTCGATCGTAGAGCAGTCAAGTCTGATAAACTAAATGACATTGGAACGTTGCAAGTTGAAGGTCCCAATGCACTCTCAAAATAACCTTGGAGAAAATCGAAGATCAAATTATGTGTCTAACAACTAGTTGGTGACAGTGACACGTCAAGGGTGTTGGTGAAAAAGCAAATTGATGTGACAAGCAAGGAAAAAGAAACTGTCTCCGAAGTTTAAAATGTTAACATCAAGTATCCTAGTACTTCTGAGCATTCAATGTACAAATGGGCATTTTGCAATGGGAAGATTTCTCAGCAGAGTATAAAAGACTACAAGGATTCTGTTGGTTTATATCTTGAGAGGTTTTAATGATGACAATAAATTGGGCTTGTGTTAAATATTATAATTAGGTCTTTTGCTTTAATTGCTATTGGACTGGGTCATGTGACCAATATTTGTTTGCTGGAATCATTCGAAGTCTTGACCCAACAGCTCATTACCAATCAAGTCTTGTATTTGAATTCAAAATTAATTGATTTCCTATTATATCTCTTATGAAGATTATTCCAAAGATACGTTTATATAATAGGAGTCTATTAAGGAGTCTTATGGTAACTAGGCAAATCATTCCTTCCTTATATTTAGCTCTTTGCTTTGAATATATATACTCCTTAAATATCAGCTGGGTCTTTGAATTATTTTTGGAATCAATTATTCAATCTTTTCAAAACATATTCTGTTGCTCCAACTATGATTGATTCATGCTAATCTATTTATCCGTTAGGAGCTAATTAGAGAGAAAGATCGGTAATTGATTCTCTGTCTTATTCATATAGCCGTTACCCTCCTTAGTATATATATATCTTCTTTTCGGCTATAACAGGTACACAAGGGAATATACATCAGCAAGGGAAAAACAGTAATCATCTTTAGTCTTATTGATTGATTGATTGTATTCCTCCTTTGAGAGCTTTTACTGTCTAGAATTTTCCAGCAAGTTAGCATCTCTTTGTAAGTTCTTTATTAGCTGGAAAATAGCCATTGTAAAACAATATCCTTTGTTACAAGTTCTGTTCACCAATATTTGTCGGAGTGGTAGATCCATTAGTGGATAGGGTCTGTTTAAAGAGCTTGTAAGGTTGCAAAGGTGCAAGGGTTGCAGTAGTGCAAAAAGGGGCAGAGGTGTCCATACAAGGAGGAAAGCTTTTGTTGAACAGGGAAGTTGTTCTTATTGTATTTAATTTGAATTTTAAATATTAATAAAAAGAATCTCCAATCCTAGTTGGGATTGGACGTGGATTAGGCTACTAGATAGAGGATAGGGGTTGAACCACGTAAAAATCCTTGTGTATATGGTTTGATTATCTCGTGTTTTGATTTGATATTATCTCCTGAATAACTGAACTTAATATTGCAACGTAGATTTTCTGGCAGTGCGAAATACATTTATCCAGACATTCCTCATATCACTTCATTCTGTCTGTGTTATAAGAAAAGTGAAATTTGCTCTAAAACAGACACAATAAACTATTTTCCAAACTGTCTGTTTTAGTCCAGAATCTGAAAATTGAAAAATTGGTCATTGTTGATTACTTTTGGCTTAGACACCTATTCACCCCCCTCTAGGTGTGCTTATACTCGGAATTACAGATTCAACTTTGAAAGTGATGAACATTGATCAAAAGCCAAAAACTCTACTAAAGTCAAAGAATGAACTCAACGATCAAATATATAAAGTTCGAGCTGCTAAGTACCTGAGAAGATAAGCTTAACTAAAACTTAGCAGCACCTCACAACAAACATAAATCATCAGAGCATCTGAAGGCTAAGAGCCCTTGTCTTTTTAACTAAATATCCAAGTCTGCAAGGATTAAAGAGGGCAAAAATGTCTTAGTTATTGTGTCTAAATATCCAAGTCTGTTGGGATTGAAGAGGTCAAAGTGTCCTTGTCTATGCGACTAAACCTTTAGTGGATTTCCTACTCAAGGAGTAGAAAAGTGGAGTAGGAGTTATTCAGTCTCCGAACCACTTAAAATTGTTTGTGGTTAAAAGTATAGACGACGGTTGTATGACCGAAACCGTTGTCTAAAGGGGGGTGAGCATGAGTGAGTAAGATAAGGGGTATGCACTTGATCCGGACCGTATATATATATATATATATATATATATATATATATATATATATATATATATATATATATATATATATATACACACACACACACAACCAGGATCCAATCCGGGATCCCGATTTTTCTTAAAATACGGACCTTTTTTTTTCTTTTTTTATAAAATAACTAAAAAAAAGTTTAATATTTTATGAAAATGAATTTTTACATAATACAATGTTATAAAATATTAAATTTTTTTAGTTGTTTATTAAAAAAAAGAAAAAAAAGGTCCGTATTTTAAGAAGGTCCAAGATCTTGGACTGGATCCGAAATATATATATATATATATGAAATAAGTATTCATGATTGAAATAAATTGAATTTATAATCGGCAAAGTATTCTCTCTGAAAACATCATGATTTAATTATTCTACGACATTAAAATTTGTAACATAATAACATAAATAATTTATTCTATACAATAACGTAACCATGGCTTTGATACCAGATATTAAATAGATTATATCGGAACGTGCTATTACATAGAATAAATAAAATTAATTAATCATAATATTAAGTACTTACATGAATAGAGAAAAGCCATCATGTATATATCACTCTTCCGCTGCGCTTAAGGGTGAAGGTCTTCAATTGCCTCTCTCAATCTTAGGATGAATGTATAGGTGTGTATAAAATTTTTGAGACGACAATTGGGACCAAACCTTAAATGTTTTATTTATAGAATAACTAAGGGTCAAAATCGTCCATCAAGATTATGAATCCCTAGGGCCCATTATGCCAAATACTATTAAGAATATTATTTATAGCACACATAATTAATTACCAAACCCATAAATAAAGTGATTAAATTAATAAAATATGTAAGCCCAATAATTATATAAATAGTAGAGGCCACATAAGGAATAAAATATTCCAACAGAATTAAGATGGAAAACTTCCACATCGTAACCGGTATTCAGCTTTACTCTAATCAGTTCATTGCTTAAGAAAAGAACATCAGAGACATTCTAAAGCTCGTTAAAATCATTGGTTCTCTGAATGTCTAAACTCCAACACCAAAATCTACTCAGATCTCATCAAAGAATTCTATCTAAATGTTGAGTTCAAGGCTGGTGCGTTAACTACTAAAGTCAAAGGAGTCACACTTCAAATGGGAGCTGCATAAATCAATACATGTTTGGATTTTAAGAACAAAGGTCTCACTTCACTGGATACATTTAATTTCAATGAAGGGATGACATTAATGGGTCATAAAAAGAACCCACATTTAAAAGGGCTGAAGAAAAAGGAATTTCCTCAAAAGTATGAGTTCCTTACTGAAATTGTGGGCAAGTGTATCATCTGCAAAGATACTTCTTATGACTCGGTAAGTGAACTTTAATTAAAGTTCATGACAATAATCGTTCAGTCTAAGAAAATCAATTTTGGCCCTATATTTATGACTTGGTTGGGTAAATGGGTTAAAGATTTTGAAACATCACAAGCGGCAAGAAAGTCTGCCCCCAAATTGTTTCGTTGGAGACTGGTGAGTATTATTTTGACGTATTAAAACTCTCAAATTATGTTTTGTCGTATTTTACACGAAAGTTGTATAATTAAGTTGTATTTGAATTTTGTACCATGTATTTGGCGACTCAGAATAGGTGATGTATACATATTTTGGGGGCGTCACACCTTACGAGTATGGAAAGAAATATTATCATTTATGAGTATTGAAAGAAATAACATCATTTACCTTAATAGGAGACTAGAACCGACTAGAATAACGGAGATTATCTTGAAAAAATCGTGCACTATAAGTTACACTCAAAGTATCCTTATATTAAAAAAATACTCACAATATTGTAGTAGAAACACTTGTGTTTTTGGTGTCTCTAGTATGAACGGTTACCTCCCCTTTTATAGTGTAACTCGGAGGAAAAAATAAATAAACCTGCCTAACTTTCTTTTTCTTTGCCTAACTTTCATTTTCTTATGGGTAAGGGGCCTCGAATTTGGAAACAAAAGAATTACAGGAGAAACTTTTAAGCCACCAATTTGGAAAGAAGAAGGGAACAAAAGGTTTTTGAAAAAGAAATTCAAAATCAAAATGCTAACCTTCACTCCCCTTTTATTCACATGCTGAAAATTATATATTATTATAATAATATTTTCATTTAAATTATAAAATTATATTATTATATTATCACATTATACTATTATAATGTAATATTATAATAATATATTTGAATGGATATTTTATCGGAGAAGATAATTATGGTTCCATAGAAAAATATGTCAAACTTTCAACAAATGCTTCATGCTAAATTCCTCCATTTATAAAATTGAACAATTATTTACTTATCATATTTATCAATAATTTTTATTCGTCAATTATATATTTACAACTCTTCAATCTTTCAATAATTATTAATATTAATAACTCACAATACTGACAACCAGATCATTCCCAAGAAAGAGGGGGCTTTCCGATAAGGATTTCTCCTTACTGACGCTCAATTAGAGAACCTAACATCTTTCCTCGACAGAACTTTCTAAACATTTTCGATAATGCTAATAAATAATATCATTTCAATAATTTGAGTTACTATGTTATGACAATTATTGATTTAATAATGTGAAATACTGTGACAATTATTGAGTCAATAATATGAAATACTATGTAATTATCAATGTAGCAATTATTGAATTAATAATATGAATTATTGTGCAATATCGCATGCTACTGTGGAATACCGTAGTACTACTGTGGAATAGCATGTATTACTGTATGTTTATCACTGGGTATTTCAACAGTTAACAATAAAAGTGTTACCGTTAATTAAAAAAGTTATTTATGTCGCTTTCTATATAGATAGTTATTCTATTGTGGAGCCTAGGAGTGATCATTCGGTTATTAACCGAACCGAATAAGCATTTTGGGTATAACCAAAAATCCGAAATTCTACTATTTTAAGTATCCGAATTACTAACCAAAATATACGATAACCGAATAACCGAATAAATTATTTGGTTAAATGGTTAATAATCGAATTTGATGGTTTGCAAATTTGCATAAAGTAACAGCAGTAAGATGAGGATTATGTCCATAGCAAAGGCCTCAAAATTGAAGATGGAAATATTAAAACAATAGCATTGCAGGTTGCACGAATGACTCTGCAATAAGAATATAGTAATATAGTAATGATGCAAGAGAAAATTTGCGCCAGTGAATGACCCTTATGCCAAGTTGCCTCACATGATAGAAGATGATTCATGATGTTAATGATACATTGAACATCACCAGTTTTATCCAAACTCACAGGTATCGGAGCAACACCACTCTCAATGGCTTCATCAACAGAATAATATCTACAAACAATACCTAAATCCATCTTTGGGTCCATTTTCTCTAAAGCATACATAGCATCAAAAAGATTAAAGTTCTCTCTATGAATGAGCTCCCCATCCCGAATATCTGTACATGCGGTGTCCAGAAGCAACGATTGTCAGTCCAGACGGTCTCTTCACTAGAAAGAAAGACTGTCTTTAATCGTCTTTAGCTCCTACTCTATCGTTTTCTGCCATCTTTGATGTACGGATAGTTTGAGTCTCTCTGTCTTCTCATACCAAATTTGAGAGTTGGTGGCCAATCTCAAGTAACAACAACAGATCAGAGGGTTGGTGGAAAACACCGCCGATCCTGGATGACTCCGCCACCACCGATCTGAGGGTTGAGGGCTGAGATCCTAGACTTCATCATCGATATGGCTGGGATAAAATTGGGGGGATAGTAAGGTTCAAGTGGAGGACAAGGGGACACTGGAAAACTATGTGCCTGTGAATCTGTGATTAGTGGAGAGAAAAAATGGGAGGAAGAGAAGGAAGGTGCAAAGTTCATGAGAAATGACTTTGTTCGGTTATTCGGTTTAACCGAATAACCCAAAAATGATTTCCGTACAAACTAATCGAAAACCATAATTTTTTTTGGATATAATCGAAATGTGACGCCCCCAAAATAGGTATACATCACCCATCTTGAGTCGCCAATACATGGTACAGAATTCAAATACAAACTTAATTATACAACAGTCGTGTAAAATATGACTAAACATATGCTGTTAGTTTTAATACAAATATTGTCATCTAGACAATATACAAACTCAATGGGGTTCCTCATTACATTTATTATCACACTATTTCACAGAATAGTGAGGACTACTAATGCACCATATAGGACCATCACTCTGTTCCCCGACTAGTCCCTGCTACGTTCTCATTTCCTGAAGAGAATAATAAAAGTAAAAGGTTGAGCTCAACTAGCCCAGTAAGAAATATTATGACTAAGATAATGCAGAACAAATTATCATTAGCCTTCAACAGTGTTAAACTGATAAAATATAACAAACATCAAGTTTAACTGCAGTGGAACAAGCAATCCATTAGAAGAGTCAAGTAGAGAATAAAATCTACTATCTTATATGATTTAAAAGGTTTTTCATTACTTTTATCGTTGAGACTCAGCTTAATAAATAATCCACATCATCCCTGCACTACGGCTAAGGATATTCATTAGTATCACGACCACAAATTATCCTATGCACTACGGGCCAAGGATATTCGTGTATTCATCAATGGTCATGATCATGCCAACAACTGTCCATCAATGCACTACAGGCCAATGATGACTTTTTTCAACATCATTTGTAACATTACGGTCATGATTACTGTAACGACCCCAAAATTTATACAATTTAATTCTAGATTTCAGACGGTAATAATACATTCAACCTCTAATTTTACATCATTAAATGATAATACAACCATTGAAATTTGTGGAATAATTAAAATTTTCTATTACAAACTATTCTCGTTCCCAAAACTTTCAACCTTTACGTCTAAACATCTCAGAATCATTTTAATACTACAAGAGTTTACATCGCAAAACGATATAACAATACAACATTAATACATTTACCGAAACATTAGACATGGTTTACAAGAATAACAACTTAGCTAGGATATTAAATCTTCATATATCACTTTTGATTCATAACAATCAAGTAGCACATAGCGTTACCTTCAATTCTTGAATCTACAAAAATGGTTATTTGCAAGAATGAGCTCGACAGCTCAGCAAAATCTAACAGTTTTCAGGCATCACGTAGCACATAATAACATGCTCAACATACAAGAATAATCATAAACAAACATAGCATACATGTTGTAGTTCACATAACAACTATAAAGATTGAGTTCCTTACTCAATCAACATTCATAGTTCAATTATCATTGTCATAGATTGACTTTCATATTTCATACTTTTGACATATATAATACATCATACACTAAAATTTTAAAGCAGATCATCATCAAGTTCACGTAGCAAAAAGGAACTGAAAGACTTGCCTTTATCGGCGTTTTACCAACACGCTAATACTTTGCGTCCTTGCACAACCGACACTGTATGTGAGATTGATAATAAATAAAATCAATACTCAATCTCATGGTCAAATTTATTTTAAGACCTTACTTTATTTTAGTATCATTTATAATGTCTTTATAGACATGTAACAATTTTATATGCAACTCGCTTGTATTTTCATTTTCATCACCACACATGCTAGACTATCGCACTTGTAGTTTAATGTGTGTATATCACACCATTTTATTATACCACTTTAGTTTCAAAAATACATATTCAACACATTGTTTACAAGTTTAATTTTCCTTCAAAAATCAAAAATCGCCCTTTTCAATTTCCTTCCATTATTATTCTTGTATTATCATCTTTTCATACTCAGATACACATAACATCGAATATTAGTCATTAGATAGACACTTTTTATACCAAAGTTTAGAAACACTATTACTCTTAGGACATTTTATCGAGCACGTTATGTGCACACATTAACTTATCTCAACTCTTGATCTTAAATGGTTAATTATGCATAGAATATGATAACACATATCTATACTGATTACATATGTCAAAACATATTTTTAATCATCAAAATATACCATCACCCAAAATCTTAATTCAAACAGAATTATAAAACTCATCTTCACAATTTCTTTAACAAAACGTTGTTTTTGTTTTTAACATAACTCATTCGTTACATGTCCGTTTTTGTTCCTTCTTATATAGAATTAACCCTTACTCAGTATACTACAACCTCATCTAGGCCTTAAAGTCAGACCCTTATCCATCTAAACCAGATTCTGTAATTCATTAACTAGTCTAGAAAATTAAATTTTCTGGACATCCTTACTAAACAATTTATTTCGGACATGATCCGGTCCATAAAATGGCTTAATCTCGCGCCTCTGGCTAGTAAACTTCCATATCTACAACTTTTCAGTTTAAAGTTTCTTCAAATTCAAAATACACGAATTTATATGAATTTTTCAAAGTCAGAAACCGTAATAGTTTTGATTTTCTGGGAAGATTATTTTCCCTTCGGACCAGCCTTACTAAAATAGACATTGCAAGAAATATACAAAGAGTTTTCATGTGATTCCACTTTTAGAATATAGCTTACTTCCATATCTTCGATTTGATATAAGGCTCACTTTCTAATTAATTATACCCAAAGAGGTATGAATTTTACAAGATTTGTCCACAATTACTCAAAACATACGAATTTTGTTCTTCAAATTCTCTTTCCATTTCATTTTCTTTCTTGAATCCTCTTGTTTGATTCTTGATAATCCAAGATTAAACCTATACAAACAAGATTAAGCATGATCTACTACCCTAGAACATAAATCTATCCAAAAAAATCAAAGATTAAATAAGAGTTTAGAAGTTACCTTCTTCTAGCTTTTTCTGTTCTTGTTCTTGTTCTTGTTCTTCTTCTTCTTCTTCTTCTTCTAGCTCATCTCAATTCCTCTATTTCTCTCTATCTCTCTCAATTTATTCTACATTATGAAGAACATAAAAATATAATTAAAACAAGGAATTTAGATTATAACCTTATTAGTATGAATTTAAGAGAGAGATGGAGATAATGATGATGGGGCTTGTTTTGCCTTCTCAAAACTTTCCCTTCTTCTTCTTTTTCTTCCTCTTCTTCTTCTCCTACAACTCTCTCTATCTCTCTTCTTCTTTCTTTGGTTTATTTTCTAAAACTAACGTACTAACTTGTAGTATATACATATAATGTACAATACTAGTAATATATAATATATGTAACTCCTAGTAATTATTATATATACTAATTACTAGTTAATACATAGGTTACACCAACTTGAACTTGAAAAGCCTAAGACCATGTTTGACAAATACTCATTATTTTAATTAATCAATGCTTTAACATCAATCAATCTCATCAAATTGTCACATAATTATATTTACTTGTTAATAATAATTTCGTGTAACAATCATCACATAACTCATCTAATTTAATTATCTCAATTAAATTAGAACTATAACATAAAATTATTATATTAATTAAATTAAATACTAAATATTCATTTAATTAATCTATTACACTTAATTACACTACTCTATAATCAAAACCAAATTTATTTATTTAACTCAATAAATAATTCAATTAAATATTTATATATATTAAAATTAATATATAACATTCTCTTTACATCAATTCACATATTCTACAATATAAGACATATACATACTCACACCCAACATATCTCATAAATAATACTTTTATTTATAAAATTCTCATTTATAAATTCTAAAAATCTGAGATGTCACATTCTTCCCTCCTTATAAGTATTCCGTCCTCGGAATCACCGAAACCCTACCTAATTAGGTTTTCCTCAAATCTATTCATTGAATAACTTCAACACATTACCTTAATATAGGTTTTATATTTTTTACTCTCACCATTCTTGAAAATAAATTCTTATAAGTTTTATTTCATAACATTTACATAGACTCAATTATATTTGAGTATTACATATTCTTTGACCCGTTCATTATCTTTCTCTAAGGATCATTATCATATACTATATGATCAAACTTTCGGGACATTACATTCACCCCTTCTTCTAAGAATTTCGTCCTCGAAATTTTTGACTTACTAATTTTCATTTTCTTTCTCTAAAGATCTTTCTAAGACCATCATATTCCTCACCTCATCCGCTTCTAAGAGTTTCACATTTCTCTTCTTTCTGGAAATTATTATGTTTTGCTTAACTTTTCTCATCCTTTCCACTTTCACCTTTCAGAATAATAAGAATCTTCCACAATTGCTCAATAATTGGGAAGCGATATGAATAACAGGAATTCAAAAGATTCCAAATCATGCTGAGGGGTCATAAGACCTTGAACTCTTCTCTAGGTTTAATAGTACATCACCACTGTAAACCATCTTTAACAGAATGTTTAGCAATCACACAGACTGAAAACACTTTCTGCAAGTACTCTAGGTGATCATCCTATCGTACCCCTACGTCATGCACAACGTATTACATCTTAACTTTGTAACGACTATATGCGTTACTTTCGGAACCATTGTCTCCGATAACATGTCCCCTTTTACAGGGTTATTCACCTCAGCTTTTCAACATCTGAATCCGCACAAAAACAATTTGGTTTGGCATAACTTCTCAAGAAACGCTTGAATTTGATGAACATCTTTCAATATTCGTCTAGCTGAATCAAATAGCATAGACTTCTACAACAATTCAGACATCAATCGAAATATATATACACACACACACACACACACACATATATATATATATATATATATATATTCTCATATCTTAAAGAAACCTCAAAAATCTTTTTATGACGTCATGATACCGCACTGTATTTACAGTTCGTTTGAGGATTTCGTCATTTTGTGACTTTGTCATACTACATCATACAATAGTGGGCTGACGATCCTTAGATTACATCCAATACTAAGAAATTCTGCATTGATAACTCTATCGTTTTTATCATCTTTGCACCATGGTTCCATGATGCATTAATGATATAAAATACATTTTGATATTTTCAAATTATTTTCGTCTAGCAGAAACAATTTGCATAGACTATTCTTTAAATAGTTCAAAAATCTTTGAAAATCGATTTTAGTGATATCATATCTCAATAGGTAACGATGTGTCAAGTGTCCCGAAGTCCACACATACACATTTGTCACCATGCGTTGAGAGTAAAAATTCATTTTTAAAAGGCACATAGTGCGAATTTAGCTTGATGTCTAAAAATTGAAGTCTAACATAGCTAGAAGATTTGGATAAACTTATGTCTCCACTTTCTATACTGATCCATTGCTTAATAATTCTATTTATTCCCATAATCCTCAATTCTTTATTCATAACTTAATTATACCCCAGTTCATCAAACTTACTGCACTTTGGAAGTTCAGGACTTGCCACAATAATATGAGTTTAAGAACTTATCCTAGTCAGACCATAGGCGTCCATTCGCTGAGGGGTTCAAAACATACCGCGCCTAATCCTAATAATATTTGTTTAATCTTAATAGTTTCTAACTATCAAACATACATATGAGAAAAGAATCACCTTTTCGTCACATATACATTGATAGCGCGACACCAACATTCCAATGATTATCAATATGATAAACTGAGTGCAAGCACAAAACCTTTTCCCATACAAAGATTTGTACAACTCAGCCGTCACATGAGTCCTCAATTGAAATCCCACCTAACTCTATCTACTCTTAACTTGTTCTTTGCTCGATACGAATTCCTCGTATCACATCATCTATAACTCCTCGTGAGTTATCTCGTACTATTTCATAGTACTCCATCTTCATAGCATTAAGCTATAATTATTCAAACATTACAGACCATCTTTCTTTTATAACTTAAACTGATCACGTCGTGATCTTATTCTATAATATTTTCTCTTCAAATTCTTTTGTTAACTTGTGATCGTTTTATTTTACGATCCCCTTTCTTTCCTTTCATTTACGACATTATTCGTTATCTTGGCTATTGGAGTTAGGTAACTCCCATTTCTTATCTACATATCTCTTCAAGATTCTTCTTTGAATCTTCTTGTTTATATAACAATACTTGCTTTAAGAATTTCCAACTTCATTTACATTGTTCAACATTCCAATCGAGTTCCACATTTTCATCATACTTATCCATTTTCTAAACTTGGTACACATCGAGTCTCTAATAGTTTCAATATGGTACGCTGAGTGGTTTCCCACAAATAACCAACAAACTAGGTTCCGAGTTGCTAGTTCGTATATACCTCCGCTCTATGAAGGAATCGTTTAGCCCATATACCATACATCAACCACTAAAGAGTACAACGGTACCATACTTAACTATAACTTTTTTCTTAACTTCTTTATCATTATCTTCTTATAGACACTATCTATTTATTATCACCTTACATCCATATTATTGGAGTTGGGTAACCCCATAACTCTGTGAGATTCTTTTTTGAATCATCTCATGCATGTTTTTAATCCCTTTTCTATACGTTTCTTAAATTACTTCTTATTGTTCAAACTCTATTTGAGCTTATGCTTTCATTATATTCACCTTCCTTCTCTAAGGTTATAACCTAAGGTACTCCTACCTAAGGTTTATAACCTACAACTTTGATACCAACGGTAACGACAACAAAATTTATACAATTTAATTCTCAATTTCAGTCGTTAATAATACATTCAACCTCTAATTTTACATCATTAAATGATAATGCAACCATTGAAATTTGAAGAATAATTAAAATTTTCTATTACAAACTATTCTTGTTCCCAAAACTTTCAACCTTTACATCTAAATATCTCAGAATTATTTTAATACTATAAGAGTTTACATCACAAAACGATATAACAATACAACATTGATACATTTACCGAAACATTAGACATGGTTTACAAGAATAACAACTTAGCTAGGATATTAAATCTTCATATATCACTTTTGATCCATAACAATCAAGTAGCACATAGCGTTACCTTCAAATCTTGAATCTGCAAAAATGGTTATTTGCAAGAATGAACTCGACAGCTCAGCAAAATCTAACAGTTTTCGTGCATCACGTAGCACATTATAACATGCTCAACATACAAGAATAATCATAAACAAACATAGCATACATGTTTTAGTTCACATAACAACTATAAAGATTGAGTTCCTTACTCAATCAACATTCATAGTTCAATCATCATAGTCATAGATTGACTTTCACATTTCATACTTTTGACATATATAATACATCATACACTAAAATTTTAAAGCAGATCATCATCAAGTTCACATAGCAAAAAGGAACTGAAAGACTTGCCTTTATCAGCGTTTTACCAACACGCTAATACTTCACGTCCTTGCACAACCGACACTGTATGTGAGATTGATAATAAATAAAATCAATACTCAATCTCATGGTCAAATTTATTCTATGACCTTACTTTATCTTATTATAATTTATAATGTCTTTATAGACATCTAACTATTTTATATGCAACTTGGTTGTATTTTCATTTTCATCACCACACATGCTAGATTATCGCACTTGTAGTTTAATGTGCGTATATCACACCATTTTATTATACCACTTTGGTTTCAAAAATACATATTCAACACATTGTTTACAAGTTTAATTTTCCTTCAAAAATCAAAAATAGCCATTTTCAATTTCTTTCAATTATTATTCTTGTATTATCATCTTTTCATACTCAGATGCACATAACATCCAATATTAGTCATTAGATAGACACTTTTTATACCAAAGTTTAGAAACACTATTACTCTTAGGCATTTTATCGAGCACGTTATGTGCACAAATTAACTTATCTCAACTCTTGATCTTAAATGGTTAATTATGCATAGAATATGATAACACATATCTATACTCATTACATATGTCAAAACATATTTTTAATCATCAAAATATACCATCACCCAAAATCTTAATTCAAACAGAATTATAAAACTCATCTTCACAATTTCTTTAACAAAACGTTGTTTTTGTTTTTAACATAACTCATTTGTTACATGTCCGTTTTTGTTCCTTCTTATATAGAATTAACCCTTACTCAGTGTACTACAACCTCATCTAGGTCTTAAATTCAGACCCTTATCCATCTTACCCAGATTCTGTAATTCATCAACTAGTCTAGAAAATTAAATTTTCTGGACATCCTTACTAAACAATTTATTTCGGACATGATCTGGTCCATAAAATGGCTCAATCTCGCGAATCTGGCTAGTAAACTTCTATATCTACACCTTTGTAGTTTAAAGTTTCTTCAAATTCAAAACACACGAATTTATATGAATTGTTCAAAGTCAGAAACCGTAACAGTTTTGATTTTCTGGGCAGATTATTTTCCCTTCGGACCAGCCTTATTAAAACAGACATTGCAAGAAATCTACAAAGAGTTTTCATGTGATTCCACTTTTAGAATATAACTTACTTCCATATCTTCGATTTGATATAAGACTCACTTTCTAACTCATTATACCCAAAGAGGTATGAATTTAACAAGATTTGTCCACAATTATTCAAAACCTACGAATTTTGTTGATCAAATTCTCTTTCCATTTCATTTTCTTTCTTGAATCCTCTTGTTTGATTCTTGATAATCCATGATTAAACCTATACAAACAAGATTAAGCATGATCTACTACCCTAGAACATAAATCTATCCAAAAAAATCAAAGATTAAATAAGAGTTTAGAAGTTACCTTCTTCTAGTTTTTTTTTTTTCTTCTTCTTCTTCTTCTTCTTCTTCTAGCTCATCTCAATTCCTCTATTTCTCTCTATCTCTCTCAATTTCTCCTACATTATGAAGAACATAAAAATATAATTAAAAAAAGGAATTTAGATTATAACCTTATTAGTATGAATTTAAGAGAGAGATGGAGATAATGATGATGGGGCTTGTTTTGCTTTCTCAAAGCTTTCCCTTCTTCTTTTTCTTCATCTTCTTCTTCACCTACAACTCTCTCAAACTCTCTTCTTCTTTCTTTGGTTTATTTTCTAAAACTAACGTACTAACTTGTAGTATATACATATAATATACAATACTAGTAATATATAATATATGTAACTCCTAGTAATTATTATATATACTAATTACTAGTTAATACATAGGTTACACCAACTTGAACTTGAAAAGCCTAAGACCATATTTGACAAATACTCATTATTTTAATTAATCAATGGTTTAACATCAATCAATCTCATCAAATTGTCACATAATTATATTTACTTGTTAATTATAATTTCGTGTAACAATCATCACATAACTCATCTAATTTAATTATCTCAATTAAATTAGAACTATAACATAAAATTATTATATTAATTAAATTAAATACTAAATATTCATTTAATTAATTTACTACACTTAATTACATTACTCTATAATCAAAACCAAATTTATTTATTTAACTCAATAAATAATTCAATTAAATATTTATATATATTAAAATTAATATATAACATTCTCTTCACATCAATTCACATATTCTACAATATAAGACAATCACATACTCACACCCAACATATCTCATAAATAATACTTTTATTTATAAAATTCTCATTTATAAATTCTAAAAATCTGGGATGTCACAATTACACCGAATAATTCCTGGTAATAATCATACCAAGTCCATCTATGCACTACAGGCCACATATGACTTTCAACTTAATATAAACATGAGGATGATGACAATGATATAAGAATTCAATAAAAAAAGTTCAAGAATTAATTTATCTAGGAACTATTAACGTCCAAATTGTCAACATGATACTTATTTGTGGAGTAAAATTCAAGAATGCTCAGAAGAATATTTCCATGAAAAGATACTGGATGAAGAACAAAATATCAAGGACATTCCACTAATTTCATGGAGTATAGAAGTCAAAACTTTAACGAACTGAGTATAATAAAGAATGAAATAACAAAAGAAATCATCAGGCATGCGATAGACCCAGACAGGTTATTCCAACAGAATAATAAATAACGGAACCATGTCATGCGTAAACGCACAAACAGGATGTTCCAACAGAATAATAAAGAATGGAATAATAGAAGAATTTCACCAAGTATAGGGATCTCGCGTATACAGGTTATTCCAACAGAATAATAAAGAATGGAATAACAGAAGTTCTCTTCATGAATAAGAAAGAAAGAATACCCCTTACGAGTACAACAAATAATATCCCTTACCGTAAAAGAAGAGTAGGCGAGAATATTCTTGAAGAAAACTTGCACTACGCTGAAAGCTTCTTAAAACTCTAAAGAAATACGCTCAAGATTATAGAAAAATTCTCTGAACTTCTGGTATGGTTTTCAATTCTAACTAATCATCCTATTTATAGGAAAATAGAAAGGATACTATGCTGCACTATGCAATAAAATATAATATATTCTATATATATATATATATATATATTATTTAAAATCTAATAAAATAAATAACTTTATAAAAGTATTTTGTTTTATATAAAAATATTTTACTATGCAAAATACTATACATGCACTATACAACACTATGCATAATAAAATATAATATATTCTAATTATTGTCTAATAAAACAAATAACTTTATAAAAGTATTCTGTTTTATATAAAAAGATTTTACTATGTAAAACACTATGCATAATAGAATATTATATATTTTATTTATAGTCTAATAAAATGAATAACTTTATAAAAGTATTCTGTTTTATATAAAAAGCTTTTCTGTTTTATTACATTAATAATACTAATAAAATAAAATTTATCATTATTATTATAATTCACAATATTAATCGAACAGGTCGTTCCCAGAAAAGAGGGGGCTTTCCAATAAGGATTTTTTTCCATTGATGCGCAATTAGGTGACCAAACCTCTCCTTGATAGAACTTCTAGACATTGTTAATATTGCAAATAATAATATTAATAACTTTATCATCTCAATTATTGATTATAAAATATTGACAATAATTGAATCAAATAACGTGAGATACTATGCAGCAATTACTGTAACAATAATTGAATAAAACTGAGTGACTTCTCACATAAGAATCAATAATCAATACCGTGTGCTATTGTGCAATTACGCGTATTACTGTACTTTTAACACCGGGTGTTTCAACAGTTAACGGTAAAACTTCCGTCGTTATTTTCATATAGTATTTTTGTCGTTTTCTCAATCCGACAATAATTCTATTATGGGGTCCACCAATGATTGTGCCGTTGTACGAATATTCCCTGTTAAAATGAATATTCCCCGACCAATCGAATATTATATAACAACTTGCGTACTTTGCAAATTTTATAAATATTACCCACAACTATAACATCATATCAAATTCATTCCATAATATTCAGAAATGATATTTATAAAAAATTCATATTTATTTATAAAAGTTGGGGTTTTACACAAAATATTAGAAATAATCGAGTTTTCAAAAAAAATCGGTTAAATTATTTCGGTTCGGTAATTCGGTTATACCTGTTTTTTAATCAGTCCTAGTGGAGCCCACCAATGATTGGTTATTTCGGCGCCGTCATACTAATATTCTCCGACAAAAAAATATTCCTCGACAAACTGTTTGTCTGATAATTTTCATATATCACCCTTAACTATAACATTTATTAAATTAACAACTTACTATTTAGAATAATAACTAGAGAAAATTAAATCTTATTCATAAAAAGTTGGAGTCTTACATCAAGAATATCTGATGGTGTAAGCCTTTGAATATTATCATCAATGAAAGTGTCGAAAATGTCTGATGGTGTAAGCTGTTGAATATTATCTTCAATGAAAACATTAGGAGCAGCTGGTGGTGAAAGTCGTTGGAACTAACTTCAACAAAAGTATTTGGCACCCATGATATCAAATCATTGTATCATTGGATATACCTTGTTATATTTCAAGCGTCTAGTAGCCTTTGTCATGTTCATTTCATTATATTGCATAAACATGACAAATAGGGGCATTTATAGACACTTGAAATTTTGAGTTCTTTTTACTAACCATAGAGGAGGGCAAAAGGCGTCTTTTTACACCTCGGAGACAACCCCGAGGGAATACAGCAACACCCACTTCAACCATAGAGACATCCCCGGGAGGGCAAAGATTTCATTTTTCCAAACAACACATAGGCAACAATCATCCGGCTAAGGATAGGCTCACAAAGAACCACCACAACAATCCTGAGTGTAGACTATGCAAGACAGCTCCACGGACTACCTTCGGTACTTGAAGATGTTATTCTGGTCATGGACCCATCTTCCCAGATTCAGAAATGGTCAAGCCCGATGTCATTGCATAGCCCTCTGAAAGAGATTTTCAGAATGGTATGGTACATCTCCCAATTATTCCCGGATTGAAAGGAGCGAGCTTTTCAGTGCACAGCAAGGCAAATGATTAACGGACATCTACCTAGGGATAGTTTTTCCACCTTTTCTCCACCTTGCTAAACTCAAAACTGGGAAAATAATATACCATTGTGAAGCTATCGGAAAGAGCTTTTCCAGGATTGGTATGACTGCGTCTTCTAACTCTTCCCAGATTGTGAGTTATGGTCGTTCTAGCGCACAGCATGAAAAACTAACTTCGCGAGATGAAAACCTAGCAAGTGGGGCCCACTTTAGGGATGTCGTAGGTGTACATTTGGCTGCCTTATTAGACATATGACTCCACCTTTTCTCCTCTTTAAATGGACAGATTTCAACTCATTTGGGAAGGAGAGGATTGCTAGAGAGAGAGCTTTCTAGAGAGAGAAATTCACGAGTTAGAGAGAGAAAGAGAGCAAATTTTCATCTTAAATTCTGTAAATCTCATATATAAACATTTATATACATATTAACTTTGTTATATCAACTTTCTACCTGTTGAAATTAAGTTCTTTAAAGTTTTCAGCCATTCGTTGCAGATCTCATGCCATATTGTAATATCTTCTAAGATCTATGTTCATTTACTACTTTAATATATATAAGTGATATATATATACTGCTTGGTTGTGCATACAATCTAGTTTTTAACCATTCATTTCGTTTAAATAGTTGATTTGTAGTATTTTGACTAGATCTGGCTTGATCTAGCATTTAACTGGTCCTAAAGCTTCATAGCTTGACCCATTGAGCTAGATAGGCATAAATCTAACTAGATCTAGTTTATTTTTAAGTTTTATAAATATTAGTGTGACTACTCTATCCTAGATCCATATCTAGAGGAAGCGGGAAGCTTAAATGCTCGCGCGCAAGGATTTAACTGATAAATCACTTGTTTGGCGAAGTTAGGAAGTATATATATACTTTGTTTTAATATATACATCGTGCAAGCTTTTAAATGATGTCATGTGAGTCTAGGAAACCCCAAGGTCAAAAATCTAATCAATGAATCTAGATCCAATTCCCGTGACGGTCTTGTTTAAGTTGTACAGCTATCTTGTAATCCATTGCACATGTAAATCTTGGGCCTTAAAACGATATCCAGATTTAAGGCCCCAAAATAGTGAAAATCATGTATGTGGTACTTCGATGGCTTCCATGCCTACAAGGAGTCCGACCCTTGCAGTTAATAGTTTCGATTCGGCCTTTGAAGATGATTCGCATCTCGATTAAAATCAAATCAAGCTGCTTCTAAAATAAAATTAGAAGCATAAAAGAGCCTCGATTCCTATTTGGCGAAGGGATTTGAAAACCAAATTTCCAAAATATCACTTTCATATGCTTTATCTAAAAAAATGAACTTTTATGTAAATCAAACCCTTTGTACATAGGTCCAAAGAGGCACAACACTACTTTCAAAATAAAGCACTTAAGCACATTTTCTAATGCTTCACACACACACACATACACTTAATGCATAGGGAATGAAAAAGTAGTGGTAACCGTGTTTCACGGAAGTTATGGAGTGCCTAACACCTTCCCCTCGCTTAAGCAAGCCCTCGAACTCTATGAATCTTGGGTCCTAGACCAATTAAACAGAGTCACATATTGGGCCATATTACGAGACCTTTAAAAATTCTGTTGAGTTGGTACAACTATTTAAACTTATACCAACTGACTACTCTATCTAATTCGGCCCAATTGTATAAAATCAATCTTTTCAAAATCACTGACATGTATGTCGGTCCTTTCCTAAAACTCACCCTTAGAACAAATAAATCAACCTATCGAAATAATAAAGAGTAAAAACAAACTAAGGAAACGGAACTCTCCCGACATCGACAATCACTAATGTGGGGTTACTGATTCTGGATATATTAATACATACAATGCTTGCTCTACTAAAGAGGATATGATTGATCTCATGATCATTTATATGGAGACACTAAAGCAAGCATGTAGGTGCTTGTTGGAGAATAAGTTCACATAACGTGACTAATAAAGAAACCATAATGGAATTTTACTTATCTGTTAATAGGAGTTTTTAATGTGATAGTAGTACAAGTAATCCTTGGACTTGAGATCATCATAGTATCTTGTATATACTGAATTATGTTTTGGTATATTCCTTAACACTCTATGTGAGATCCCGGATTTTATGAAATAAAAGTATTCAATTTTTTTTTCTAATTTGGTAAATAGCACGGTATTGATTATTGATACTTATGTGATAAGTTACTCAGTTTTGTTTTATTGGTATTATTAATGTAATAAAACAAAAAAGCTTTTTATAAAAAACAGAATACTTTTATAAAGTTATTCTATAAATAGAATATATTATATTCTATTGTGCGTAGTGTTTTGCATAGTAAAATCTTTTTATATAAAATAGAATAATTTTATAAAGTTATTCGTTTTATTAGATTATAAATAGAATATATTATATTTTATTTAAAAGATTTTGCTTTAAATATGGATCGTCCAATTAAAAGTAAATCAATCTGGATCGTTCATGAGTTAGTTACTATGCAGTCCATTTTTCTATAAATAGAAGCTCATTCCTTCATTATTTCTTACGAATTTACTAAAACTCTTGAGAGAGAAACTATAGAGAGAAAGAAGAAAATTGTTCTACTACTTCACTACTTCTATATCAAGTACTCTTCTTTCTAAGGTAGGGGATATAATTGTCATACTCGTAAAGGATATTATTATTATTTATTATTCTGTTGGAATAACATGTATACGCGGACTACCCTATACTTGGTAAAATTCTTCTGTTATTCCATTCTTTATTATTATGTTGGAATAACCTGTTTATGCGAAGTACCGTATACATGGTGAAATTCTTTTAATATTTCGTTCTTTATTATCCTGTCAGAATATCCTGTCTGTGAGTTTATGCCGGACCTGGTTCCATTATTTATTATTCTGTCAGAATATCCTGTCTGTGCGTTTACGTCGGACATGGTTCCATTATTTATTATTTTGTCAGAATATCTTGTCTGTGCGTTTACGCCGGACCTGGTTCCATTAGTTTTATTCTGTTGGAAATAACCTGTCGGTGCAGTCTATCGCACGCATGGTGAATCCTTCTGTAATTCTATTCTTTATTATTTTGTTGGAATAACCTGTCTATGTAGATTACAACATGCATGGTGAATGATCCTTCGTATTCATACGAATAGTATTTTCATTAAAAGGGGTTTCTGCCAGGAGCAGATTCATAATTTTTCTGACCCTCAAAAATTCTGGAAAAATTTAAAATGATAATTTAATGAGTTTTCTAAATTGTGTTCAAAAATGGCGATTTTTGGATGAATAGATTAAGAGTTATGGATTTTATGGGAAAAGACTATTTTAAAAGTAAACTCTTATAACTCCTTGTGGTTAACTCCAAAATTGGTGAAATTTTTATTGGGAGTACATGTATATAACAGGAGTATACCTTGTAAATTTCGGAATTTTTGGACAAAAGTACAATTTATGATAAATGTCTAAATATTCGGCAGTTTTATCCATATGAAAAATAGTAAATGAATTTTAAAAATTCTGAAAAAAAATATATGTTCAAGATGGGACTATATTCTGCTAAATTCGAGAAAAGAAATATTTTTGGGACTTATTTAGTATTTTTCATAAAAATGAACTAGTTATGAGTAAATGAATTAAATATGTTATGTGAAGTAATAAAATTGGAAAATAGGATTTTATGGCTTGAGAATCCTATATAGGGTATATGCAGATTTTGATGAGGGATTTGATCATTGATTATGAAATCTTATGAGCATGACATTTTTGAATGATTAAATGCATTATTTGATAAAGTGTAAATAATTGAAATAAATTGTTTATAAGTTTAAGAAATGATTAAAATATTGTTATAATATTAATGATATTAGATTATGAGATTATTAAGTGATTTATAACATTTGGTTATTATTGAACGATGGATAAATTGTATTATAAATGTTTAATATTTATCCTTTATCTCATTTGATTGATTCTTATATCATTGTCATCATCCTCATGCTTATATTGTGTTGAAAGTCATCTGTGCCCTGTAGTGCATAGATGGACTTGGCATGATTATGACCAGGGATTATTCGGTATAATCATAACCGTAATGTTACAAATGATGTGGAAAAAGTCCTCATTGGCCCGTAGTGAATTGATGGACATTTTTTGGTATGATTATGGCTATGGATTCTCTTCGGCCAAGGGTGCAAAGATGAATTGTTTTATGGCATGATCAGGACCATTGATGAAAACACTATTATCTTTGGTCCGTACTGCATGGATAATTCGTGGTCATGATACTAATAAATATCCTTGGCCTGTAGTTCTGGAATGATTCGATGATGTGGATTAATTATTGAGTTGAGTCTCAGCGATGAAATATTAATTCATGGATGTGATAATAACGAATATCCTTAGCCGTAGTGCATGGATAATTTAGTGATATGGATTGATTATCGAGCCGAGTCTCAGCGATGAAATATAAATTCATGGATGTGATATTAACGAATATCCTTGGCCGTAGTGCAGGGGTGATTCGATGATGTGAATTATTTATTAAGCTGAGTCTCAACGATAAAATATTTATTATACATTTTTAAATGCGTAAAAGATAGTAGATATCACGTTCTACTTGACTCTTCTAAAATACAGTTGTATGACTTTGGCATATAGTGCAAAGATGAATTGTTAATGAATATCTTTGGCCGTGGTGCAAAGATGAATTTATTAGTATGATTATGAGCAGGAATTCTGATTTGGTATAACCATGATTTTTGATGTTTCATATGAAGATAGGTGATGAGAATTATCTTCGTCCTAGTTGCGAAGAGGAGTTTAGAACCACAATTATGATTATGAGTTATTCATATGATTGTGGACAAGAACTATTGATTTATTTTACATGGATAAAATATTATTGGTGGACTTTTAACATAGAGAAGATAATAGACCTTATGGTCTATTTGACTCTTTTAATGGATTGCTCGTTCCGCTGCAACTATGGTTGAAAAGTTTTATCATCTACCATATGCTCTAAATCTCTGATTTATTATTGATGAAAGCTATTAATAATTTAATTATCTTTAGTCATGATATTCCTTACTGGGCTAGTTGTGCTCACCCTTTCTGCTTCACAATTCCTTTTAGGTAATAAGAGTGTTGCCGTAACAGTGTTTCCGGGTCGAGCAGGGATAACAGGGGAATAGAACAGTTGTCTCTAGTTGTGGAGGTTCTCCTTAAACAGTATAGAAAAGTGTGTTGTATTCTATACAACATTTAGTAGTTATATTTGGTGAATCAAATAGGGTGAGGTGAACCCAACTTTGGAAGGGTGTTTTGCCACTATCATACAAGATGTCTAATTATATACAACCTCGTGTTATCATAAGACAGGGTTGTGCGCATTCACTTGCTGAGTATATCTACGGGCACTACCTATATGATCTTGGAGTTGATTTATAATATAATATTCACTTGGAGACAGTGGAGATAGTTATATGTCAAGAGGAGACTCACCATTGGAAAGAAGATGATAGTAATCTTCTTGTTTTTCTTTGGGGTCTATTAGGTCAACCAATGATAATTCTGTGGCCATATGATATCTATTATAACCTAGACGCATGGCATCCCATGTACGAAGGTTTCCTTGAGCACTTCCCAAAGATTTTAGTTTCTAAAACAGTCTTTGACTATACTTTTATATAAAGTACTATTGTAAGGTTGTGATTGAGGCACCATGAGAGTTACATACATTTGTATTAAAACTCACAGTTAACTGTGGTCGTATTCTATACGACAGCTCAACAGTTGTATAAATGAAGTTGTATTTAAATTTTATACCATGTATCTGGCGACTCAGAATGGGTGATGTATACCTAATTTTGGGGGCATCGCATTTGGTATCAGAACTTAGGGATACGGTCGCTGGTGGAGATAAGAGTCTAGAACTAGGAGGGGAGAGACGAGTTATATACTTCGCTAGTGTGTGACTTACCTAAGCTGAAATTGTTTACTTGATAAGTTGACAAATTATGATATGCTAATTAACCTTTATTTTGAAGATATATTCTAGAATGATATCTGAAATACAGGAGATGAGCAATGGAAAAATCATGATACAGAGGATATAATCGGGAAGGTACAATCCAAAAAGAAAGCAGGGTATTTACATCCTGGATGCAGAACATACCTAACTAGTTAGAGATGTACCTTTTTGGCTCCTTATATGTTTCCAGGATGTCTGTTGATCAACAACTTATCTGTTTGATCTTTTTGTTCCTGCTCCCCCTGGGATGGTGACTCCATTTCTTTTCCTTGCTCCCCCTCAGATTCATGTTCTTCTTCTTTTTCTGAATCCTCCTCAAACTCTATGTGTATAGGATCATCATCCTTTGGCTCCCCTTTAGATGATGATTCTTCTTCTGATGCTGCTATCTTCTTCTTTGTCTTTCTCTGGCCTTCTTGTCTTCTTTTCTCCTTGATCCTCCTTGAGTGCTTCTTTCTATATCTCTTTTTTTCCCCTTTTTATCATTAATCACTTGTGAAAGCTGCTCCATGTTCGACATAAGTTGCTCCTATGAGGTAAGATGAGTTACCAACCTCAATCTTGATTTCTTGTTGGCTTAGATCAAGTTGTAGAGAGAGAGAGAGAGCTTGATTCAGATTGTCAATCTTGGTAAAGAGGGATAGAATTTGCTCTTCATTAGCCTTCTGTGCTCGTAGAGCTTCTGCCTTCTAATCATTTATAGCCTTTAGATAGATTTGATCTCTCTCTTTGATTTTGAGAAATATATCAGACATAGTGGCTTGAAGTCTATCTTGAAACACATTTTCTCCTTGTTATGTCAATGTCTTTGCCTCTTCAGTGATGATAAACATCTTCCCAACCAACATATCAGAATTTTTTAAAAACTCCAGCTCTGTAGGAGTTTGATCGTTTGGTTGGGCAGCCTTTTGTTGAGCATTAGATTGAACTCCACGATTTTCATTCTTGGGTAGATTTTCGAAAGCAGTGAGAATCTAACAAATCGTTGAGTGTCAATCATTGTTGGAGGATAAAGGAATATTAGACTGTTGTGCTTGGGCAGAGTGAGGATTCTCAACCTGAATTTGATCATCATCAGTGGTAGAGTGAAGGGACTCTATGATCATATGCTTGGGCATAATCCTTCTGCCATCAGAACCCACTCTACTATCGATCTTCGTTCTGGATATCATCAGCTGAAGGTTAAAACTAAGGATATTCCAAAGACTGCCTTCAGAACTCGGTACGGGCATTATGAATTCTTAGTCATGTCTTTTGGATTGACTAATGCTCCTGCTGCCTTCATGGATATGATGAACCGAGTATTCAAGGAATATTTAGATCATTTTGTGGTCGTCTTTATTGACGACATCCTCATATATTCCAAAAGTCATGAAGATCATGAGCAACACTTGAGGCTGATACTCCAAAAGCTTCATGAAAACAATTTATATGCCAAGTTGAAGAAATACGAGTTCTGGCTTGAGGAAGTTGCATTCCTTGGGCATGTGATATCAAATCATGGGATATCTGTTGACCCAGCAAAGATTGAAGCAATTTAAAGCTTGGAGCAACCTAAATAAGTGACCGAAGTACGTAGCTTTCTCAGTTTAGCTGATTATTATCGGAGATTCGTAGAAGGGATTTCTCGAATCGCTACTCCATTAACTCAGCTGACTCGAAAAGATACAAAATTTGGTTGGAGCGTGGAATGTGAGAAGAGTTTTCAAGAACTCAAGAAGAGACTCATTTCAGCACCTGTTCTGACAATACCATCTGGCTCGGAGGGATTTGTCATCTACAGTGATGCTTCAGGCAAAGGGTTAGGATGTGTTCTCATGCAACATGGGAAAGTCATAGCCTATGCCTCACGGTAACTCAAAGAATATGAGAGGAATTATCCTTTTCATGATCTAGAGTTGGCAGCTGTCATTTTCGTACTTAAAATTTGGAGGCATTACTTGTATGGGGAGAAAGTGGAAATCTTTACGGATCATAAAAGCCTCAAATATTTCTTCACTCAAAAGGAACTCAACATGCGACAACGACGTTGGCTTGAACTGTTGAAAGATTATGATCATACCATCCAATACCATCCTGAAAAAGCGAACGTGGTAGCTGACGCATTGAGTAGAAAATCATATGCAAGTACGAGTAACGGCGGAAGTTTTACCATTAACTATTGAACTACCCGGTAGTAAAAGTACAGTAATACGCGTGGTTGCATAGTAGCACACGGTATTGATTATTGATGCTTATGTGAGAAGTCACTTAGTTATACTCAATTATTGCTACAGTAATTGCTGCATCATATCTCTCATATTATTGATTCGATTATTGTCATAGTATCATCTGCATAATATGTTATTTTATTAAATCAATAATTGAGATGAAAAAGTTATTCATATTATTAAATTGCAATATTTACAATGTCTAGAAGTTCTATCAAGGAGAGGTTTGATCACCTAATTGCGCGCCAATAGGGAGAAATCATAATTGGAAAGCCCCCTCTTTCCTGGGAACGACCTGGTTGATAAATATTGTGAGTTATAATATTAATGATGAATGTTATTAAAATTGAAGTTGTGTTCGGAGTTGAATTTGGAGACGTGAACGTGATATTTGAGTCTGTAACGATGAAATTAGTAAAAATAGTCTATAAACACAAAAATTTTCAGAATTCACTATTTGGTCAAAAAGTCAACAGTTGACTTTTTCGAGAAAAGTCAAACTTCAAAATTTCAAAATTTATATTTTTGATAAAAATGGTTTCATTGTGTTAGAATTATTTGTGTTAGTGAAAATCGATAATTATTTTGATAATAATTGATGTCTGGAGGTTATATTGACCAATCGGGTATTTAACCGGATAAATGAGCAATTGATTGCTATTATTTCACATGATTATAACTATTTGTTCACATGTGTATACTATTGTTTCACATTCTTGTTACTATTAGGGGAGTTGGTGCAAAATTGATAATACTTGCATGACTAAGTTAAAAATGGAGGTATAGATGGAGGTACTATATTGTAATTCATATTATCACATGTCTAGAACTATTGATTCACATAATTTACTATTGAATCACATTATTTACTATTAGGGGAGGTGGTGAAAGTTTGATAATACTTCTATGACTAAATTAAAAATAAAGGAAAAGTTGGAGGTATTTTACTGTAATTTTTCAAGCCCCAAAACGTGCAATTATCGAAACTATATTTTTTTATAAATAGAAGCTCACTCTTCCTTCATTTCTCACCAATTCACAAAAGCTTTGGAGCGATTATTATAGAGAGAAATTATAGAGAGAAAGAAGAAGAGAAGTCTGCTACCTCACTATTCCAGTATCTAGTTTTTCCAAGGTAGGGAGTATTATTTCTTTCTTATCCATGAAGAAAACTTTTGTTATTCCATTCTTTATTATTCTGTTGGAATAACCTGTATACGCGGGCTACCCTATACTTGGTGAAATTCTTCTGTTGTTCCATTCTTTATCATTCTGTTGGAACATTATGTCTGTGCGTTCTACGCCTGATCTGATTCCATCTTTAATATTCTGTTGGAATATCCTGTCTGTGCGTTTTACGCCGGACCTGATTCTGTCTTTATTATTCTATTGGAATATCCTGTCTGTGTATTTTACGCCGAACCTGATTCCATCTTTATTATTTTGTTGGAATATCCTGTCAGTGCATTTTACCCCGGACCTGATTCCGTTATTTATTATTCTATTGGAATAACCTGTCTGTGCGGTCTATCACATGCCTGGTGATTTCTTTTGTTATTCCATTCTTTATTATACTCAGTTGGTTAAAGTTTTGACTTCTATACTTCATGAAATTAGTGGAATATCCTTGATATTTGCGCTTCATCCAGTATCTTTTCATGGAAATATTCTTCTGAGCATTCTTGAATTTTACTCTACAAAGCAGTATCATGTTGACAATTTGGACGTTATTAGTACCTGGATAAATTAATTCTTGAACTTGTTTTATTGAATTCTTATATCATTGTCATCATCCTCATGTTTATATTTTGTTAAAAGTCATATGTGGCCTATAGTGCATAGATGGACTTGCTATGATTATGATCAGGGATTATTCGGTGTAATCATGACCGTAATGTTAAAAATGATGTGGAAAAAGTCCTCATTGGCCCGTAGAGCATTGATGGACAGTTATTGGCATGATCATGACCATTATTGAATACACAAATATTCTTGACCCGTAGTGCATGGATAATTGTCGTCGTGATACTAAAGAATACCCTTGGACGTAATGCAGGGGTGATTCGATGATGTGGATTATTTATTAAGCTGAGTCCTAGCGATAAAAGTGATGAAAAACCTTCTAATTCATAAACGATAATAAATTTTATTCTCTACTTGACTCTTTTAATGGATTGCTTGATCGGCTGTAGTTAAACTTGATGGTTGTTATATTGTATTAGTTTAACACTGTTGAAGGCTAACGATAATATATTCTGCATTATCTTAGTCATAATATTTCCTACTGGGCTAGTTGAGCTCACCCTTTTACTTTTATTGTTCACTTCAGGAAATGAGAAAGTAGCAGGGACTAGTCGAGGAATGGAGTGACGGACCAGATGATAGCATTAGTAGTCCTCACTATTCAGTTAAATAGTGGAAAATAAATGTAATAATATTGAATTTGAGTTTGTATATTGTCTAGACGACAATATTTGTATTTAAACTCGCAGCTTATGTTTTGTCGTACCTTACACGACAGTTGTATAATTAAGTTGTATTTGTATTCTGTACCATGTATTTGACGACTCAGAATAGGTGATGTATACCTATTTTGGGGGGGCGTCACAATACACAGTCATCCTTATAACCTTGAGTTGTTCATTTCCATAACTCACCTGTAAAACCCTAACTTTTTGAATAAAGATGAATTTTCTATAAATATTATTTTTGAATATTATGGAGTGAAATTGATATAATGTTATAGTTGTGGGTAATATTTATAAATTTTGCAAAGTACGCAAGTTGTTATATAATATTTGATTGGTCGGGGAATATTCGTTTTAACAGGTAATATTCGTACAACGGCACAATCATTGGTGGACCCCACAACGGAATTATTGTCGGATTGAGAAAACGACAAAAAATACTTTATAAAAATAATGGCGGAAGTTTTACCGTTAACTGTTGAAACACCCGGTGTTAAAAGTACAGTAATATGCGTGGTTGCATAGTAGCACACGGTATTAATTATTGAAGCTTACGTGATAAGTCACTCAGTTTTATTGGTATTATTAATGTAATAATACAAAAAATCTTTTTATATAAAACAGAATACTTTTATAAAGTTATCTATTTTATTAGACAATAATTAGAATATATTATATTTTATTATGCATAGTGTTTGCATAGTGCCTGCATAGTGTTTGCATAGTAAAATCTTTTATAAAGTTATATAAAAATTATAAATAGAATATATTATATTTTATTTAAAAGATTTTGCTTTAAATATGGACCGTCGGATTAAAGTAAATCAATCTGGACCGTTCATGAGTTTGTTACTACGCAGTTCATTTTTTTATAAATAGAAGCTCATTTCTTCATTATTTTCTTACGAATTCATTGAAACTCTAGAGAGATAAACTATAGAGAGAAAGAAGAAAGTATTCTGCTACTTCACTACTTATATATCTAGTACTCTTCTTAAGGTAGGGAATATTATTTGTTGTACTCGTAAGGGGTGTTATTCTTTTGTATTCATGAAGAGAACTTATGTTATTTCATTCTTTATTATTCTGTTGGAATAACCTATATATGCGGGCTACCCTATACTTGGTGACATTCTTCTATTATTCCGTCTTTATTATTCTGTTGGAATATCCTGTCTGTGCGTTTTACGCCGGACCTGATTCCGTCTTCATTATTCTGTTAGAATATCTTGTCTGTGCGTTTTACGCCGGACCTGGTTCCGTCTTTATTATTATTCTGTTGGAATATCCTGTCTGTGCATTTTACGACGGACCTGATTCCGTCCTTATTAGTATTCTGTTGGAATAACCTGTCTATACGAAGTACCGCATGCATGGTGATTTCTGTTGTTATTCCATTCTTTATTATTCTGTTGGAACATCCTGTAGGTGCGAATTTCACCTGAACTGGTTCCGTTATTTAGTATTTTGTTAGAATAACCTGTCTATGCGAAGTACCGCATGCATGGTGATTTCTTTTGTCATTCCATTCTTTATTATACTCGGCTGGCTAAAGTTTTGACTTATTTACTCCATAAAATTAGTGGAATATCCTTGATATTTGCGCTTCATCCAGTATCTTTTCATGGAAATATTCTTCTGAGCATTCTTGAATTTTACTCTACAAAGTAGTATCATGTTGACAGTTTGGGCGTTATCAGTTCCTAGATAAATTAATTCTTGAACTTGTTTTATTGAATTCTTATATCATTGTCATCATCCTCATATTTATATTTTTTGAAAGTCATATGTGGCCTGTAGTGCATAGATGGACTTGGTATGATTATGACCAGGGATTATTCGGTGTAATCATAACCGTAATGTTACAAATGATGTGGTAAAAGTCCTCATTGGCCCGTAGTGCATTGATGGACAGTTGTTGGCATGATCATGACCATTAATGAATACATAAATATTCTTGGCCCGTAGTGCATTGATAATTGTGGTCGTGATACTAAAGAATATCCTTGGTCGTAGTGCAGGGGTGATTCGATGATGTGGATTATTTATTAAGCTGAGTCTCAGCGATAAAAGTCATGAAAAACCTTTTAAATCATAGAAGATAGTAGATTTTATTCTCTACTTGACTCTTCTAATGGATTGCTTGTTTCCGCTACAGTTAAACTTGATGTTTGTTATATTGTATCAGTTTAACACTGTTTAAGGCTAATGATAATTTATTCTGCATTACCTTAGTCATAATATTTCTTACTGGGCTAGTTGAGCTCACCCTTTCTTTCACTGTTCTCTTCAGGAAATGAGAACGTAGTTGGGACGAGTCGGAGAACGGAGTGATGGTCCGGATGATAGTATTAGCTAGTAGTCCTCACTATTCTGTTAAATAGTGTGACAATAAATGTAATGAGGACTCATTCTGAGAGTGGATATTGTCTAGAAAACAGTATTTGTATTTAAACTCACAGCTCTCTTGTTGTATAATTAAGATTGTATTTATGTTCTGTACCATGTATTTGGCGACTCAGAATAGGTGATGTATACCTATTTTGGAGGCCACACAGTTGGTATCAAAGCTTAGGGATATGATCCCTGGCTAAGATGTGAGACTAGAACTTGGAGGGGAGAGACGGGGAATTCCTTCGCTAGTATGACCTATCTAAGTTTATTTGGTATTTAATTGGTCGGTCAAAGTATAGGGATACTATGTTATATGTTAATTAACCTTTGTTTTGTTGCAGTATCTGAAAATAACATCCGAGAATGTTGAAAATAGCAATGGAGCACAAGAGACCGTTGAGTCTCCACATATCAATAATCAGGAGAATGTGCATCAGGAAGGTGATAATCCTCATGCAAACAACAACACTGACCAAATGATGAATGATGGATTGTTCAGAGGCTTTATGCAATTCATGCAACATCAGGTGAGAGCGGCTCCTGTCCAAAATGTAGGTGGAAACACTGGAAACTCTCGGATGTTCACTGCTAAACAGTTCAAGGAGCTGGGACCACCGGAGTTTATTGGAGAGCCAAAACCACTTAAGGCGGAAGCATGGATAAAGAAGATCACCAAGATATTTGATGTCTTGGGATGTTCTGAGGAGCAAAAGGTCCCCTTTGCCACCTTCATGTAGCGTGAAGAGGCAGACTACTGGTGGGAATCTGTAAAACGTACCCAGCCTGACGCACTCAAGATGTCTTGGGAAAAGTTCCAAGAGCTATTTAACCACAAATACTTTCCCGAGAGTATTCGTCACATGAAAGAGGTGGAGCTTATCAAGTTGGAACAAAACAATATGACCGTGTCGCAATACGAGGCTAAATTTGCAGAGTTATCCCGGTTTGCATCCCATTTGGTCGATAATGAGGAACGAATGACGCGAATGTTTTTAAGAGGTTTAAAACCGGAGATACGTCAATATCTTAGTCATCGAAGCGGTGACAAAAAATGTGGAGGGAATCAACATGCCAGAAATGGTAACCACTTCGGTGGTAATCATGGCCAAGACAGTAAAAATGGACATTTTAAGAAAAGGAGATTTAACAATGATGAAAAGACGTCAGCACCAGCAACCGTGGTTAAGGAAGGAGAACGACCACCTATCATATGTTTCAAATGCGGAGGGGAGGGACATATCAGTCCAAACTGCGCGATGCCATCCAAAGCATTTTATAATTGTGGAAGAGAATGTCACCTAGCCCGATTTTGTCATTCACCGAAGACAAGTTCAGCTAGGATGGAGGCACCAAAGGCCGTCCCAGAAAAGTCAAAGCCGGTGGTGCAAGGGAGAGCATTTGTCGTGACCTCCCAGAAAGCAAGGAACCCGAACGAGGTCATCGCGGGTAAGCTTATCATAAACTCTAGCGAAGTCTATACCTTATTTGATACCGGTTCTACCCATTCTTTTATTTCTCCTACTTGCGCTCAACAATTAAATTTGATTCCGGAGAAATTAGACTTTGACTTATCTGTGGAAACTCCGTTGGGAGAAACCTTCATTACATCCACTGTTTATAAGTCTTGTTTGGTTCAAATCGGTACCCTTACATTACCTGTCGATCTTATTTCATTAAAAATACTTATATTTGATGTGATTCTAGGGATTGATTGGTTAACTACTCATCATGCAAAAATTGATTGTTTTCGTAAGGTTGTTAGCTTTCATATTCCTAACCAACCTATTATGCGAATTCAAGCAACCAAACCATTAAAATCAATCACTGTCATCTCAAGCCATAAAGTTATTCATTTATTGAAAAATGGATGTCAAGCTTTTTTAGCTCATGTCACGGATCTAAACAAAAATACGTCAGTTTTGAATAATATTTCTATTGTTAATGAATTTCCTGACGTATTCCCTGAAGAACTTCTTGGCCTACCTCCATAGCATGAAATTAAATTTAGTATCGACCTTGAACCTGGTACAAAACCCATTTCCAAAGCCCCATATCGAATGGCTCCTATTGAACTTCAGGAGTTAAAGACTCAACTGCAGGAATTGTTAAACATTGGCTTTATTAGTCCTAGTACTTCTCCTTGGGGTGCTCCTGTTCTATTCGTGAAGAAAAAAGATGGGAGTATGCGACTTTGTATTGATTATCGGGAGTTGAATCATGTCACCATCAAAAATAGTTACCCATTGCCACATATTGATGACCTGTTTGACTAGTTGCAAGGAGCCAAATTCTTTTCAAAGATTGATCTTCGTTCCGGATATCACCAATTGAAGATTAGAACCGATGACATTCCAAAGACGAATTTCAGAACTCGGTACGGACATTATGAATTCCTAGTCATATCCTTTGGATTGACTAATGTTCCTGCTGCCTTCATAGATATGATGAACCGAGTATTCAAGGAATATTTGGATCACTTTGTGGTCGTTTTTATTGATGACATCCTTATTTATTCCAAAAGTCGTGAAGATCATGAGCAACACTTGAGGCTTATACTCCAAAAGCTTCATGAATACAAGCTTTATGCCAAGTTGAAGAAATACGAGTTCTGGCTTGAGGAAGTAGCATTCCTTGGGCATGTGGTATCAAGTCATGGAATATCTGTTGATCCAGCAAAAATTGAAGCTATTCAAAGTTGGGAGCAACCTAAATCAGTGATCGAAATACGTAGCTTTCTCGGCCTAGCTGGTTATTATCGGAGATTCGTGGAAGAATTTTCTCCAATCGCTACTCCATTAACTCAGCTGACTTGGAAAGATATAAAGTTCGGTTGGAGCGAGGATTGTGAGAAGAGTTTTCAAGAACTCAAGAGGAGACTTATTTCAGCACCTGTTCTGACAATACCATCTGGCTCGGAGCGATTTGTCATCTACAGTGATGCTTCAGGCAAAGGGTTAGGATGTGTTCTCATGCAACATGGGAAAGTAATAGCCTATGCCTCACGATAACTCAAAGAATATAAGAAGAATTATCCTACTCATGACCTAGAGTTAACAGCTGTTGTCTTTACACTTAAAATTTGGAGGCATTACTTTTATGGGGAGAAGGTGGAGATCTTTACGGATCATAAAATCCTCAAATATTCTTCACTCAAAAGGAACTCAACATGCGACAACGACGTTGGCTTGAACTGTTGAAAGATTATGATCATACCATCCAATACCATCCTGGAAAAGCAAACGTGGTAGCTGACGCATTGAGTAGAAGATCATATGGAAGTACGAGTACGATATTGTCAACACAAAGGCCCATTTTGTGTGACTTGCAAAGGATGGAGATAGAGTTAAAGACTCTAGGGACCCATGTGATGATGGAGAATATACGAGTAGAACCAACTTTAATTGATAAAGTTAAAATTGCTCAAGCTACAGACCTGGAGCTGATGTATATGAGGAAGAAAGTGTATGAGGAAGAAAGTGCAAGAAGGTGCTATGCCGGAAGCAAGAATCGATGAAGAAGGAATACTTCGAGTCAACTCCATACTTTGTGTTCCTAACGACCCTGATTTAAAGTATAAAATCATGATGGAGGCGCACAACACACCGTTTGCAATCCATCCTGGGAGTACCAAAATGTATCATGATCTTCGACATACATTTTGGTGGGGCAATATGAAGAGAGAGATAGTGCTGTTTTTCTCAAGATGTCTAACGTGTCAACGAGTCAAGGCGGAGAATCAAGTACCAAAAGGTCCATTGCAACCACTTGAAATTCTAGAATGGAAGTGGGAGCACATTACCATGGATTTCGTTACCGATCTTCCTAAAGTTTCTCAAGGTATAGATGTGATTTGGGTCATTGTTGATAGATTGACCAAGTCTGCTCATTTCTTACCGATACGAGAAACTTATACACTTAAATGTCTTGCTTGTATGTACATAAACGAGATTGTAAGACTGCATGGTATGCCAGTATCTATAGTTTCTGATCAAGACCCAAGATTTATTTCACGATTTTGGGTTAATTGCAGAAAGCTATGTGCACAGATTTACGATTTAGCTCGGCATATCATCCTCAGACGGACGGACAGTAGGAGAGGACTATTCAAACTCTTGAAGATCTATTAAGACTTTGTGTCCTTGATTTCAAAGGAAGTTGGGACAAGTTCTTACCATTGGTGGAGTTTTCCTACAACAACAGTTATCAAGAAAGTATTGGCATAGCTCCATTCGAAGCGTTGTATGGAAGAAAGTGTCGTTCTCCAGTATGCTGGGATGAGGTGGGAGAAGCAACGTTGTTGGGACCGGAGTTGGTACGTATGACTACAGAAAAGATTCAAACGATCTGGCAACGTATAAAAACCTCACAAGATCGACAAAAGAGTTATGCTGATCTTCATCGAAAGGATGTGGAATTCGATATAGGAGATCATGTGTTGTTATGTGTTGCTCCATGGAAAGGAGTTATGAGATTTGGAAAGAAAGGAAAGCTCAATCCTCGATTCATCGGCCCATTTTTAATCCTCGATCGAGTAGGAACTGTGGCCTATAGGCTCGCTTTACCGCCAAGTATGTCTCGTGTTCATAACATTTTTCACATATCCATGCTACGTAAATATGTGGAAGACCCGAACCACATTATTGAGTTAGAACCGGATGAAATAGCAGAAGATTTGACATATGAAGAGGTTCCTGTTCAAATCTTGGATAAGAAGGAACATATTCTATGCACCAAGGTTATACCTCAAGTCAAAGTTTTTTGGAGAAACCACGATGTTGAGGAAAAGACTTGGGAGTTAGAATCTGAAATGAAATCAAGGTATACTTACCTCTTCGACATACCAGGTACGTACCCTAATTTCGAGGGCAAAATTTCATAAGAAGGGGAGATTGTAAAACCCCAACTTTTTGAATAAAGATGAATTTTCTATAAATATTATTTTTGAATATTATGGAGTGAAATTGATATAATGTTATAGTTGTGGGTAATATTTATAAATTTTGAAAAGTACGCAAGTTGTTATATAATATTCGATTGGTCGGGAAATATTCATTTTAACAAGGAATATTCGTACAACGACATAATCATTGGTGGACCCCACAACGAAATTATTGTCGGATTGAGAAAACGACAAAAATACTTTATAAAAATAACGGCGGAAGTTTTACCGTTTACTGTTGAAACACCCGGTGTTAAAAGTACAGTAATACGCGTGGTTGCATAGTAGCACACGATATTAATTATTGAAGCTTACGTGATAAGTCACTCAGTTTTGTTGGTATTATTAATGTAATAATACAGAAAATCTTTTTATATAAAACAGAATACTTTTATAAAGTTATTTGTTTTATTAGACAATAATTAGAATATATTATATTTTATTATGCATAGTGTTTGCATAGTGCCTGCATAATGTTTGCATAGTAAAATCTTTTATAAAGTTATTCATTTTATTAGATTATGAATAGAAAATATCATATTTTATTTAAAAGATTTTGCTTTAAATATGGACCGTCAGATTAAAGTAAATCAATCTGGACCGTTCATGAGTTAGTTACTATGCAGTCCATTTTTCTATAAATAGAAGCTCATTCCTTCATTTTTTTTCTTACGAATTCACTGAAACTCTAGATGTTAGGTTTGTAATATTCATGAACGCAATCAAATTGCAAAAAATTAGCGAAAACGTGTAAAATCAGAGTTTAAAAAAAAATTACAAACCATATACCCGGATCACCCTTTATGCGCAATTATTAATTTAACGAAAAGATAAGAAGGACAAGAATCATACCCTTGAAGATCCGAGCTTCCTCAGGTACAAGTTCACCTCCAATCCTTTTCGCGTTCAACTTGAATCCATCGGGTTTGGTTCCTTCCTTTAATCAACGTTAGCCACCCAAGTGTTTGGCCTCTAGAGGTGATCCACCAAGAAAGAATAAAGATTCAAGAAGAAGGGTAGTTGGCTAAACCCTAGTTTTCTATCTCTATAGAAAAAGTGGCTTACTCTCCAACTCTTGGAATTACATATATTAGATATCTGATATAAGACTCCTCTTATAAAGATATCAAGTGACCCTATTAAAAATAAGGTATTATTTATTGAATTAAACTCCTTTAATTAAATGGGCTCCCTAATCTTATTAGGAATAATTAATTAAACTCCTTTAACTAATTTTCCCTCCTAATCCTATTAGGAATAAATGAGAGTACTTATATTAAATTAATTCCTAAACTCTTTTAGAAATTAAAATAATAATAATTGTAATAATATTAATTAGACTCCTCTTATTAATTTATATTTAATATTTCTAAAATATTAAATAATAAATATTAAGCTATTTAATTTATTCTATCACCATAGATTAAATTAAATGTACTTAACATATTATTACGATTATGCCATTAACTTCTTATATAATTATTCTTCCTTTTATGATGTGACCCTTTAGGTTCTCCATAATAAACCGGTTGTGAATAAATCAATTAGAACAATTCTAATCTTATTTAAATAAATAAATTATACTATTAATTTATTTAAATAAATAATATTTATTCTACAATAGGGATAAGCCTCCCTAGCGATCAACGACTTTCCAGATAATATAGATTTCAACATTAATCATAAAAGAACCTTTGAGTAAATAGTTACCGTACAATTCAATCCTTCCACCATACAATGTCCCAATTAAATATAAGACATAGAATTACTGCCAAGTCTTATTTTATTTAATTATATATATTTCGACTCTTAAATGCACAACTCCAAATAATGCAAATTAGAAACTCCTTTCTAATTTCATTCTGCCTTGGCCAAGGACTACTGAGTTGTCATTTATCGAATCACATAGGATATTTCTCTTCTTTTACTAGAAGTGGTAGATTCTTTATTGATCATACATTATCTCCATGTATAACTTATTATACCCAAGCATACCATTTTATATACCCTAAGGGTCTTAAGGAATAAGTCAAAGTATAACTCATCATACACAAGATACTATGATGATCTCAAGTCCAAGGATCACTTGTACTACTATCACTACAGGAATTCCTATTGACAGGCAAGTAAAACTCCATTAGGGATTCCTTAGCGAGCCACGTTCAGTAAACTTATTCTCTAATAAGCACCTACATACTTGCTTTAGTGTCTCCACACAAATGATCATGAGATCAATCATCCTCATCCAATGAGCAAGCAACGTATGTATCAATCTATCCGGATTCACTAATCCCCAATTTAGTAATTCAACGATTGGGAACTATTTTAGTTTTAAGCTTTCTAAGAATTTAGATCTCATTAGAATGATCATCGTCATTATTCTAAAAGCATTGCTTAAAACTATGGGTTTATCACATATTATAAAACAGCATCATGTAGATAATTTAAAAGCCTTTAATAAATTAAAACTTTTTATTAATAAATGAATAAGATTGTTACAAAGTATATGTTTTATCATCAAACATGATTGACTTATGTGCATACTACTTTCACTAGAGAGATAAACTATAGATAGAAAGAAGAAAGTATTCTGCTACTTCACTACTTATATATCCAGTACTCTTCTTAAGGTAGAGAATATTATTTGTTGTACTCGTAAGGGGTGTTATTCTTTTGTATTCATGAAGAGAACTTATGTTATTCCATTCTTTATTATTTTGTTGGAATAACCTGTATACGCGGGCTACCCTATACTTGGTGACATTCTTCTATTATTCCGTCTTTATTATTCTATTGGAATATCCTGTCTGTGCGTTTTACGCCGGACCTGATTTCGCCTTTATTATTCTGTTGGAATATCTTGTCTGTGCGTTTTACGCTGGACCTGGTTCCGTCTTTATTATTATTCTGTTGGAATATCCTGTCTGTGTGTTTTACGCCGGACCTGATTCCATCCTTATTCGTATTCTATTGGAATAACTTATCTATGCGAAGTACCGCATGCATGGTGATTTCTGTTGTTATTCCATTCTTTATTATTCTGTTGGAACATCCTATCGGTGCGAATTTCGCCTGACCTGGTTCCGTTATTTAGTATTTTGTTGGAATAACTTGTCTATGCGAAGTACCGCATGTATGGTGATTTCTTTTGTCATTCCATTCTTTATTATACTCAGTTTGCTAAAGTTTTGACTTCTTTACTCCATGAAATTAGTGGAATATCCTTGATATTTGCGCTTCATCCAGTATTTTTTCATGGAAATATTCTTCTGAGCATTCTTGAATTTTACTCTACAAAGCAGTATCATGTTGACAGTTTGGACGTTATCAGTTCCTAGATAAATTAATTCTTGAACTTGTTTTATTGAATTCTTATATCATTGTCATCATCCTCATATTTATATTTTTTGAAAGTCATCTGTGGCCTGTAGTTCATAGATGGACTTGGTATGATTATGACCAGGGATTATTTGGTGTAATCATGACTGTAATGTTACAAATGATGTGGTAATAGTCCTCATTGGCCCGTAGTGCATTGATGGACAGTTGTTGGCATGATCATGACTATTAATGAATACACAAATATTCTTGGCCCATAGTGTATGGATAATTGTGGTCGTGATACTAAAGAATATCCTTGGTCGTAGTGCAGGGGTGATTCGATGATGTGAATTATTTATTAAGCTGAGTCTCAGCGATAAAAGTCATGAAAAACCTATTAAATCATAGAAGATAGTAGATTTTATTCTCTACTTGACTCTTCTAATGGATTGCTTGTAATCGCTACAGTTAAACTTGATGTTTGTTATATTGTATCAGTTTAACACTGTTTAAGGCCAATGATAATTTATTCTGCATTATCTTAGTCATAATATTTTTTACTGGGCTAGTTGAGCTCACCCTTTCTTTCACTGTTCTCTTCAGGAAATTAAAATGTAGCTGGGACGAGTCAGAGAACGGAGTGATGGTCCGGATGATAGTATTAGCTAGTAGTCCTCACTATTCTGTTAAATAGTGTGATAATAAATTAAATGAGGGAGTGGATATTGTCTAGAATACAGTATTTGTATTTAAACTCACAGCTCTCTTGTTGTATAATGAAGATTGTATTTATGTTCTGTACCATGTATTTGGCGACTCAGAATAGGTGATGTATACCTATTTTGGGGGCATCACATCACCCATCTTTCTGGTGGTGCATCTTGAGGTTCATCAAGGACTTCCACCACTATTCTTCTGTGAACTCTCGCTGGAGAGAGAAAAGAGTAGTCTGCTGGTTCCTCTTATTCCTGATTTGCAGAATTAGAATATTTATCCATTTCTTCACCTTCTGAGCTTGACCTATGTTGGCTTCTTTCAACTGATTCATCAGTGAATCCTTCATGCTAATTTTCATTACTAGTACTTTCTTCAGCATCTCCTCCCTTGGATTCAAATTCATCATCACTCACTTCAATGATTGCAGTAGAGGGTTTCCCTTGCTTCTTTGAGATAGACTTAGCAAACAGTCTGTTGCTCTTTCTTCTCCTTGGAGGTTCAACTATAGGAGCTTCAGACTCCTTTTCTTCTTCAGAATCCGAAGTTTCTGTATCATCAGATAGGCTTCCTTGATGTTCAGTAACAGTAGGGCCAGCTCCTTCTTCGGACTCAACATCTTTTGAGCCATCATGCGAACTTGTTGGAGCATTTGCAGTAGGAAATGCAATTGTGTCAACTTGCAACCTTTCTTCATCAGTAGAGTGGAAAATCTGAGTGTTAGCCACAGGGCTTGCACATTCTTCTTCACCACTGGAGTTAGCTATTTCTTTCATATATCCATCATTCTCTTCATTGCTGAACTTGCTCTTTGATGGTTCATTCCTGAGACTTTCAGTTCCCTTCTCATCTTCTAACTCTACGTTCTCTTTCTTGGAAGATAGACTTTCTTGGGAAACTGATGTTGACTTCTTCATCACCTTTGTTGTCTTCTTGGATGGCTCTTGAAGTAATCTGTTACTCCTTCTTTTTGGGGTTTCTGCAGTTGATGCTTGTTCTTCTCCTGCTCTATGTCTCTTGTTGTCAGTGGATAGACTACTTGGTGGAGCCTCTGTATTCTTCACACTCTTAGACGTTTTCTTTACTGGTGTGGCTGCTACTGATACAAAGTCATCAGAATGGGATGGCTTGCTTTCCACCTCTCGAGCCTTTCTCTTCTTTGTCGAGACCTTGCTGCTGCTGCCAAAAGTTATTAGCCTCTTGTTTTTCTTAGGATTTTTCTTCCAGTTCTCAAACAACTGTGGGGACATTACTTTATGGACATTCAGTGGTTCTCCCTCATCATCCCTTATCTTGCTTTTCAGCTTCTTCTTTAGTATGATGCTCAAGAGTCTTCCATGAAAAACCTTTATGAGTGGTTTATCTGTAGGCTTCTTCATCTCTGCCTTTTCCAACCACTTGGTCAACCAATCGATTAGGAGGGCTCCAAAATTCATCTGCTGCTTCATGATGATTGCAGTCATGACTCTCAGTTGTAGATCATTCATAGTATCATGTGCAATGTCCTTGCACAATATGCATTTTCCTGTAATCTCAGCCAAAAATTCAAATTCTTCAGTAAACTCCTTCTTCTTCATATCCTTCAGATTTACGTTCCTCTTGTAATGCATTAACCTCTTGCCTTCTTTAATGTCAACTTCATCGAGGTTTATCAGACCTTGGTTGTGAAACCCTAGACATTGATTGATGTCAGATGCCCTTATTTTCTGACTTGCTCCTTTGCTTCCAATCACTCAGAAAACCCAGCATTCTTTACAAGCTCAAGTATATCTCTGAACTTCCTTTATGATATTTCGAACTTCTTGAAGTCGAGTTAGATTCTGGTTATAACACGTCATTCTTCCATTTTGAAGGTTTGAAATAGATGGGTTTTTAGCTTCAGACTTCTTATGAGAGATTGTTGAATGCGATTTGGGCGAATCTGGTAGTTTAATAGATTCAAGCTGTGAAGAGGATTTTAGGGTTTGAAAAAGAGGGAGAGAGATTTGATAGCTTCTGATAACTGTTTGAAGATTTTGAAATTGTCTTTATGACAGTTTCTTCTGACTCTGCATACGTTGTGATGTGTCAGCTAGGCATCGGTTGCACGATGCCCAGTAAGAAACTTTAACTTCCCATAAACTTTTCAGTTTGATATTTGTTTTTGAGAAAATAGGTGTTTTACTGACGTGGAGTAACTGTTGACCTTTTCAGTACATAGAGTAGCTTGGTGAGGTATGTGAGACCCCAAATTTTATGAATAAAGATTTAAATTTCTCGAAATATTTTTTTGAGTATTATGGTGTGGATTTGATATAATGTTATAGTTGTGGGTAATATTTATAAATAAACAAGTTGTTATATAATATTCGACTGGTCGGGGAATATTCGTTTTAATAGGGAATATTTTTATGATGACACATCATTGGTGGACCGCACAACGGATGTATTGTCATAGTAAGAAAACGACAGAATTATCTTTTTATAACGGCGAAAGTGTAACCGTTAAAACTGTTGAACTACCCGGTAGTAAAAGTACAGTAATAAGCATGGTTGCATAGTAGCACACGGTATTGATTATTGATGCTTACGTAAGAAGTCACTTAGTCATACTCAATTATTGCTACAGTAATTGCTGTATCATATCTCTTATATTATTGATTCAATTATTGTCACAGTATCATCTGTATAATATGATATATTATTAAATCAATAATTGAGACGGCAAAGTTATTCATATTATTATTTGCAATATTGACAATGTCTAGAAGTTCTGTCAAGGAGAGGTTTGCTCACCTAATTGCGCGCCAATAAGGAGAAATCCTTATCGAAAAGCCCCCTCTTTCCTGGGAACGACCTGGTTGTTAAATATTGTGAGTTATAATATTAATGATAAATAAGTTCGTGTTGATTAAAGATAAAATTGATAGTTCCATTTTATTGGAATTATTAGTGTTAGTGGAAATCGACATTTATTTCGATAATAATTAATGTCGGGAGGTTATATTGACCAATCTAGGAATTCACCGGATAAATGAGCAATTAATTGCTATTAATTCACATAATTATAACTATTTGTTCACATGTATGCACTATTGATTCACATTCTTGTACTATTAGGGGTCGTGGTGCAAGATTGATAATACTTGCATGACTAAGTTAAAAACGGAGGTATAGATGGAGGTACTATACTATAATTTGTATTTTCACATGTCTAGAACTATTGATTCACATTATTTACTATTAGGGGAGGTGGTGCAAGTTTGATAATACTTGCAGGACTAAATTAAAAATGAAAAAAAGAGGAAGGTATGATACTATAATATTCTGAGCCCCAAAACGTGCAATTATCGAAACTATATTTTCCTATAAATAGAATCTCATTCTTCTTTCAATTGTCACCAATTCACTAAGTCTCACAAGACCAATTATTATAGAGAGATATTATAAAGAGAAAGAAGAAGAGAAGTCTGTTACCTCACTATTCCAGTATCCAGTCTTCTTCTGAGGTAAGAAGTATTATTCTTTCGTATTCATGAAGAGAGTTATTTTCTTTCAATACTCGTAAGGGTTGTTATTCCATTCTTTATTATTATGTTGGAATAACATGTCTATGCGAAGTACCTCATACATGGTGAAATTCTTCTGTTATTCCATTCTTTATTATTCTATTGGAATAACATGTCTGTGCGGTCTATTGCATGCCTGGTGAATTCTGGTGTTATTCCATTCTTTATTATTCTGTTGGAATATACTGTCTGTGCGGATTACGCATGACCTGGTTCCATTCTTTATTATTCTGTTGGAATAACTTGTCTGTGTGGTCTATTGCATTCCTAGTGAATTCTTTTGTTATTCCATTCTTTATTATTCTGTTGGAATAAACTGTCTGTGTGGACTACCGCATGCATGGTGAATGATCCTTTGTATTCATTCCTTATTATATTGTGGAAATGATCTGTCTATATGGATTACCACATGGCGGGTGAAAATCCATTTGCAGTTTCGTACATTCTATTTTACTCGTATGAGATATCATTTCTCTTGTACTCATCATGAAATATCATTTTATTTGGTATTTTATTTACGAGTTACTATTCACGGGTTACTATTCACCCAATTAATATTCACTCTAGTATTATTCACTCAGGTATTCGGGGCAATTTTCGTGTCGAAATACTATTCACGAGTTACTAGTCACGGGTTACTATTCACCCAAATTACTATTCACCTTGTGAGCCCAGATATAAAATTAGGGCTTACGTGTGATCTAAAGAATTAAATGAACCGGGAGAAGTCTCCACGTGTCCCGAGGCAGAAGACTCGTGGAGACGACTCATTTGGGAATCGATTGAGGGATTGGATTGGTGGCTAGAAGGACAGGATGATTTAGGCATTACTTAAGTAATTAAGGGTATTCTTGGAATTTCCTCTGAAATCACATGTCAAGCACAAGACCCAGACATGTGCAAGGCACGTGACCATTTTCCAGGAAACTCTATAAATACCCCCTTTCATTTCAATAGAAGGGGACTTTGGATTCTCTTTTAACTGAAGACTTTGAAGAAGGCTCTTGAATCCTAAGAGTTCTGCCACGTGTTACTCGAGCAATTGCTTACCTGTTCTTCTCCCCTCTTCAACCACTCAATCAAGACCGTACTCTTCGTGGATTTCTCTCCTCCTCGGCCAACACGAAACCCTAACCCTAGTAAGGTACGGTTTCTCTACCTACATTTATTTGGCGACTCTGCTGGGGTGGTGTAGAATTCATGAAGAGTATGCCCACGACTCGAAGTGGGAGAACTATAGGAAGAGTTTCACCGACACCTAGCATTACTTCACCGGATCCAGTTTCGAGGCAGACAAATCAACATTTCTAAGGCACAAATCTAGATCTCGATCAACCCCTCGTAGAAGACGTTTCTAAAGGAAGTTCAACATCACCACATATGGTTGATCAACAACAAACCAATGTCAGGCAGATGGGCACATGAAGACAAGGTGAGGAAGCAAGTGGAGAACAAATAACCACGAATGATGTGCAGTTGGAGATGCTCAAGGCCTTAAAGGAGGCAAGAGATGGACAAGGGATGATGATGGACATGATGTCAGAAATGCGGAAGCAACAAGAAGAGATGGGAAATTTTCGTCAACAGTTAATGCAGATCCCAACCTTCAAAGCTATGTTTCTAGGAAGTTCACAGGTAAAACGAACAGGAGTGGATGTCAACAAGGACAATCAGAATGTGCCTCCAATAACGGAGAGTCAGCCAATTCCAATCATCCATTTAGAGCCCCAAACCAGTGGTGATGTACCACAACCCAGAGTGGAAATAAGCAAGCCTCAATCAATCGTCATTCCCACCACCCTCCCAACTTTTTCACAAGTGCAGATACCGACTATACCGAGCCACGCCCAACAAACAAGCCAACAAGTACAAGCAATGCAAGCTTTACATGATGCCAGTGTACACCAGCAGATCTCCTTACCATATACACTGCCAGCGCAACAATACATTACAACCCCTCAGAGAGTCCATACAACAAGTCAGTATATGACAAAGGATGATATGCTTGACGTAATCAATCAACTCCGAAGACAGACAACTAGACCATCTAAATTGGACTTCACTCCACCATACCCAACACAAATACGGAGACAGCCTTACCCAGCAGGGTATATTGAGCATCCACCATAATTCCCGAAGTACAATGGAGAAAAAGGGAATGCAAGAAAACATATAGCCAGGTTTGTAGAGTCGATGTCTCCGTGGTTGGGTTATGATGAAGTAATCAACCATAACCTCTTGCTCCATGAGTTCAGTAAAACGTTGACAAATAGTGCCTTCAGTTGGTACTACAATCTAGAGAAAGGGTCAGTCCAAGATTGGGACGATTTGAAGTTACAATTTTTTAAGAAGTTTTTCTATATACAGAAACAGGTGACCATCGTGGAGTTAATGAGATTCAAACAGAAGTCGAATGAGGAGCTGTCAGATTACGTGGACAGATTCAGGGCTCAGGTACAAAAATGTGTGGAGCCGATTGAGGTGAAGAATCTAGTGAGCATATATAACAATGGTGCCCTAGATACCTTTAAGCCCCACTTGGTCACTAAAGCATGTGATTCCTTTGCAACACTATCAACATTTTCACAAGACTTGGGAGGAATTATGACTTTGCCCGCAAGCCATGCGAATGTTACGTGAAGGGCAAAAGAACTGCTACTGTGGCTTTAGCAGATTCACAGCAAAAGCCACAAGGGGGCAAGAGGGAAAAGAATGGAAAGAATGAAAGGAACCATGGAAAACCAGAAGAAAAGTTTTCCAGATTGCCAATCCCAGGGGCTATTACGTACAGTGAGAAGGCATTTAAGATTTGTACGAGCAGTGGGTAGAACATGGAGTTGTAAAACCTCCAAGGCCCAGATTTGTTGTAACAGAAGAGATAAAGAGGAGACCAGACTTTTGTGTATACCACCAGTACACCGGGCATTCCACTATAGATTGTTACAGTTTACGAAGGATTTACCACGAGAAATTGGCGGCAGGAGAAATCGAACTGGAAGGAGGAAACAACGTACTGGACAAGCGACTTCCTAACCACAAAGAGAAAGAAACGTGCAACACTATTACTCATAGTGAATCACCAGAGGGAAGAGAGGTGGAGATGATGGAGAACACAGAAAGGATGGAGGACGATTCTGATCCAGGTCTGCAGGTGACCGCATTGATGAACGGAGCTAAGTTCAGGAATTTTTTTGATCAGATCGGATTAACCAAGGAAGGAAGGATAGAAGCGACCAAGGCAATTATCAAAGTTGCTGAAGCACAAGAGACTTGTATTGCAGTCAGCAAAGGGTTTGTGAGGACGGTAGAAGAGGAGGAGAACAAAATCACTTTCTCTAAGGCTGATAGAGAGGTGAGATATCCACATAATAGACCACTATACGTGACAGTAATAATTAACGGCATAGAAGTGCGGAGAGCGTTCATCGATAATGGAGCATCTGTAAATATCATGCCTTACACCGTCTTTAAAAAGTTAGGTATGCCAGATAAGAAGATCGTGAAGGAAAAGACAAACATCACGGGGTTCGCTAATCAAAGCACGAGAACCCTCAGATACATCAAGGTGAATATGCAAGTGGGGAAGATTCGAGGACCTGTGATGTTCCATGTTGCAGAAGTTGACGCAGCATATCATGTGTTGCTAGGAAGAGCTTGGCAAAATGATTATGGGGTGGTACCATCAGTTTTTCATCAGTGCATGAAGGCAATTTGGAAAGGCAAGGAGGTCAAAGTACCGGCGACAAGGAACCCTTTTGGGCCAGAGGAGGCACATATCACCGAAGCAGTTTTTTTTGATGATGTCGCCGAAGAAGGAGAAAACCATATTGCCAAGCCTGATTCTCTGAAATTAGCAAGCTGGGAGGAGGTACAAGAGGATAAGTTTGTGCCGGTGAAAAAGGAAAAGAAGCAGACCTTAGAACAAGGTGAATGTTTCAAAAATAATAAACCTGTATTAGTAGATGCAGATAAAGAAGAAAAAGACCCAAGAAAGCGGACAGCAGACTCAAAGGATGCCCGAAATATAATCAATGCCAAACGGACAGCCCAAACAGAAGTTGACAAAGTAAATAAAAGAAAAGAAGAACAGAAAACAAAGTGGGAAAGAGTAGTCAGGCCAGATGGAAAGATAGTGTTTCGCCTGTGACGGTGCAAGGGGGAAGAGCTCGAAGGTACACCCAAACTTGAGGGCTCAAGAGGAGCCCCCCACTCCAGTAGCAATAAAAAGGAAGAAATCGTGCAGCAGAAGGTAGAACCAGCTCCGGAATGTTTTGAGGACCGGCCAAAACCTCAACAAAATGAATTGGAGGAAGTTGATCTGGCGACAGGAGAAGGAACGCCAAAGCCAACTTACATTAACAAGGAGCTGAACGTCAACCAAAAGGAAGAGCTGATGAAGCTACTACTAGAGTATGTGGATGTGTTTGCTTGGAACTATAATGAGATGTTGGGGATTGACAAGGAGTTGGTAGAGCATAATCTGAACTTAAGCCCGGGAGCTAAACCAGTGAAGCAAGCGCCTCGCACCTATGCACCAGAAATTGAAATACAAATAAAAGAAGAGATAAAGAAGTTGTTAGATGTAGGATTCATCAAACCAATTCAACATCCAGTATGGTTATCCAGCATAGTTCCAGTAAAGAAATCCAATGGGCAGTTACGAATATGTTTGGATTTCAGAGACTTGAACAAGGCGTGCCCAAAGGACATGTATCCACTACCCAATATAGACACTTTGGTGGATGCAACAGCGAATCATGAGATGATGTCATTCATGGATGGGTTCGTAGGCTACAATCAGATAAAAATGTCAGTAGAGGATGCGGAGATGACAGCCTTCTGTACCCCGTTTGGGAATTTCTACTATGTAGTAATGCCATTCGGGTTGAAGAACGCGGGAGCAACTTACCAAAGGGTAATGCACGCCATCTTTCACGACATGATTCATGACATCATGGAAGACTATGTGGATGACATAGTGGTGAAATCTAAAAGGAGACAACCCACATAGAGGATTTAAGAAAGGTGTTTGAACGTTGTCGCAGGTATAAGTTAAAGATGAACCCAAAAAAGTGCGCCTTTGGGATGACAGCTGGAAAATTTTTGGGCTTCTTGGTGCACAACAGAGGTTTGGAGGTAGACCCAAACAAGGCAAAGGCTATCACAGATAAGCCCCCACCAAAAACACAAAAACAGTTGAAGAGCTTTCTAGGGAAAGTTTCCTACATGAGGAGATTCATGCCAGCATTAGCAGAAGTCACAGAGCCTTTCGGAAAGTTATTAAAGGGAAAGACAGAATGGGACTGGGGGCAGGACCAGCAACAAGCCTTTGTGTATGTAAAAGAAATTTTGGCCTCGGCAAAAACGATGGTGGTACCACAGAGAGGAATACCATTGCAGCTGTATATCACATCTACCGCAAAGTCTGTAGGAGGATTGATCACGCAAGAGGTAGATGGGGGAGAAAAGCCTGTGTACTACATCAGCCGAATAATTAGAGGACCAGAGACCAGGTATTCACAGTTGGAGAGGCATTGTTTGGCACTGGTGTTTGTCGCACAGAAAATGCGTCATTATTTTTTGGCACACGAAGTAAAACTTGCAACAAGAACTGACCCGATCAGATACTTGCTAACTAGGCCAGCGTTGGTAGGAAGACCTGCAAGATGGATGATGATCCTTTCAGAATATAACATCAAGTGTGTAACACCAAAGGCAATCAGATGTCAGGCATTAGCAGACCTGCTCGCTCAGTTTTCGCATGGAGAATATGAACCTCCTTCAGAGGATCTTCCAGGGGGAGAAGTAGAAAAAATTGATGCGGTGGATGAAGATTCGCAGTGGTGGAACTTGGCCTTTGACGGATCATCCGCAGAAGGAAAAGGAGGAGCAGGTGTGGTGTTAACTACCAAGAAGGGAAAGGAAGTGGCCTTGTCATACAAACTGGATTTCCCTTGCACGAACAATGAAGCAGAATATGAGGCATTCATATTGGGATTATTAGCGGCTAGAGAATTGGGAGCCAAGTGCCTCAAAGTAAAGGGAGATTCAAATCTGATAGTTCAACAAATAAGAGGTCAATTCGCAGTAAAGGAACCCATCTTGGCACCATACAGAACTGTAGCGCAAAAAGTGATGGAAGCCTTTAAGAAGGTAGTGATTGAGTACGTACCGAGATTACAAAATAGACAACCTGATGCATTAGCCACAGTAGCATCTAGAGTGTATGTCAAAGGAGAAGACTTGGATGTGAAGGTAATCAAAAGAATCCTCCCAACCACGGTGCTAGAATTATTCCCCAAAGATTTGACAGAAGATTGGAGACATGCCATCTTTCATCAATTACAAACAAAGGAAGGAAATATATCACCGGCGGAGTTTTAGAAATATCGCATCATTTAAGGAGTATTGTACCATAAAGAAGCAGATGGTGTTTTGACAAGATGCTTGGGGAAGGATGAAACAAATAGGATTTTATATCAGGTACATGAAGAAAACTGCGGATTGGCAGATATTAGATTATATCGAAGGTTGCAACGCCAAGGGTATTATTGGCCCGAAATGAAGAAAGAAGCAGATGCACTTCAACGACAATGTCTTCCAAGCCAAGAATACCCTGGGGAGGAGGAATGCGCCTTCATCGATGACATAGCAGACTGGCGAAGCCCATATATGGAGTTTTTACAAAGCGGTAGTCTTCCTGTCGAAAAGAAGGATGCAGTCACTATAAAGAAGAAAGCACAACGATTCTTCTTACAAAACGGAGAATTATTTAGAAGAGGATTTAACGGCAAGCCCTTACGGTGTTTGTAATTAGGAGAGGCCAAGGATTTGGTCTACCGAATGCATAAAGATGAACACCAAGGTGGAGCCAAGTTGTATAAACAGTTGATTGATCATGGTTACTACTGGCCTAGAATGCAATGTGATTGCTTAGAGTTTGCCAAGAAGTGTCACGTATGCCAAATTCACGAAAACTTGATTCATGCTCCCGCTGTGGATTTGTGAACCTTAGCAACACCATGGCCTTTTCATACATGGGGAATGGATCTTATAGGTCCTATTCACCCCAATTCAAAGGGGAATATCTGGATCTTGACCGCTACTGAGATGTAAACAAAGTGGGTAGAAGCAATACCCTTGAAGAGGGCTACAGGACCAGCAGTGGCAAATTTCATCAAGGAGCATATTATTTGTTGTTTCGGAATCCCAAATATCATTTTATCATATAATGGAACTCCCTTCATCAATAGGGATGTCAAGAGCCTGATAGATAGATATAGGGTAAAACATTACAAATCATCTCCTTATTACCCGAAAGGCAATGGACAAGCAGAGGCCACAAAAAAACTTTGATCAAGATTCTCTCGAAAACCCTGGACGATCACCAGAAAACATGGGCAGAACAGTTACCAATAGCACTATGGGCCTATCGAACTTCAAAAAGAAAGCCTACAGATGAAACCCCATACGCGCTAATATATCGTGAAGAAGCTGTCTTGCCTGCTGAAATAGAGATCCCTTCGGCAAGGATGAGACTCCGAAGCTTAGTCGAAGAAGAGAACCGACCAGCTGCTATAGAACATTAGCTAACTTCCGAGACAAAGCTAAAGAAAAATTAGAACGGTACCATAAAAAACTACGACAACAATACAATATTACAGTGGTACCTCGACAAATTCTGGTGGGGGACTTGGTGCTCAAGACGGCGAATCAAGTCATGAGGGGAACACCAACCACAAAATTTTTTCCCAAATGGGAAGGTCCGTATAGGGTGAGAGAGATCTCCGAAAGCGGATATTGCAAAATATCTCGTGTGGGATCAGATGCTATCTCGGCCCCATTGAACCTGAAATGGGTAAAGAAATATTATACATGAGATAGTCATCACAGAAAAGTTATACTTTCAACTTTAAAAGTAATTAAGGCATCTGAGTTTAAGTCCTTAAATCCAAGAAAGTTACACTTTATCTCTAAAAGTGGCGAACGTTATGCTTTCACCGATAAAAGCAAGATTTATTATTATGACAATTTGAAAAGTTATGCTTTTCGTTAAAAGCAACATGATTATCAATAAAATGTCAAACTTTCACTTATACTTTAATATTTTTTTTCTGATTTTAAAAATATGGATTCAAGTATTGGTTTGCGAAAAAAAAAATGTGTTTTATTCACATTCATGTTTGCCTTTTTTATTATTCAAAGTATGGTGTTAGAATATTAATTTGGATAACTTGGGATTCAATGTTAATCATTGAGTCTTAAAAAAGAAATTCAAATTAAAGACAATTAACAAGGCTAAAGAAACTTTATTTTCGATAAAAGGAATATACATAAATGAGTTTTTTGATAAAAAAAACTACAAAAAGTCATGATCTAAGGGCCATGACATATCAAACTGAAGCGGGGGCAAAGCTAGGGCTTCCAATTTAGCAATGGCAGCGTCGCGAGCCTTTACATTGGCGGCTTTCAGCTTCTAAAAAGTTTGGATATTTGACTTTAAACCCTGAAGTTGGGTCTCCAGTTCGTTTGCGGTTTTCTCAAGATCCGAAAGTTGTTCTGAAAATGAGTTATTCTCACATTAATACATAGTAACCTCTGATCGTAGTGCAATGATCTGAAAAGTGGAACTGATAAGATTTAACCGAGCCCGAAAGGGGGACATATCAAAGCCAACAATGGAGAAGTCATTAAGCTCACTTCTAAATCTATCTAAGTCTTCGGCTCACAAAGAATAGAAAGAAAGACTGTGCAACTCAAGAATAAGGCTAGCAAGTCGATCCAAAAAGAAAGTCTGGATAGGGGCTATGAAGATAGTCAGATGGTCAAGTGTTTGTGGAAACCGAGTTAAGAGACGATCGAGAATTTCCTAGCTGGAAGAAGATATCTGAAAACCCCTCCAAGAAATAAGATCTCCACTTGGATTGAAGGAAGCTCTAGTAGGAGCCACTTTAGAAGCCACCACAGAATCATTTGGGACAACAGATGAAGACACGGGTGGTTGATGTGCTGCTGATGACTCCTTAACAAAGGATGAAGAAACAGACTGCTGTTGTGTTACTGATAAATCCTTTAAGCCTTGGTCAGTAGGAGGATAACCAAGGTCATCATTAGACGGCAAGGTGGCGACACCCGGATGGAGAGCATCAAATAAAGCAAGCGACTCGATAGATAAGGGTAAATCTTTCTTCTCACTCTAAAAAAAAGGACAAGAAGAAGAAGAAGAAAAATGATAAAACATAGTATATTATAGAAAGAAAAAATTTTATATGTCAACTAAAGAAAATACTCACACTGATGGATAAAGAGTCATGAAATGCCGCTAAAAGCGGAATATCAGCAATAAGCTCAGACGGATTCTCCTTTGAGAAAATAGGAGCATCACCGGTACCTTCTAGACTCTCATGAAGAGGTGCTATAAGAGGACGTGAAAAGAGAGTTGTACAATCTACAACATGACCCAAACTCACATCAGATAAAGAATCATCGGCATCAAGACTAACACGATCATCATGCGGAGAAGAAGATTCGATAACAACAGTGATAGGTTGAGGAGGCTCACAAGTAGTGGAAGCCGGGATCGTCTCACTTACAGCACCCGTAGAAAGCCCAATAGGAACATCATGAACATCTTCTTCATCAGCATCAGCAATCTAAAAAATAAGGAAATATTAACATAGGGAAACACGAAAATAATTGTATGAATGGTTGAAAGACAAATGAAAATGCTACAAATTTTACCAAAGTTTTGCGTTGTTTCTTAACCGGATCCTCAGCTGCCGACATACTAGAGCTAGAGTTATCAAGAGGGCGCTTTGCCAAAGGCTTTAAGATAAGTGTTTGCCCATTTGGCATTCGTCTAGTGACAGGACGACTAGCAATAACCACGGTAGAATCTGTAGGGGACATCACCTTTGAGTTAGTAATAGCAGATGCTCTCATTTTAGAAGTAACTTTGATTTCCTCGGCAGCAGAGGATCCCTGGGGAGGAACTGAAGGAAGTATCTGAGATGAAGCTCGTGATGAAAGATTCAAGAAAGTAGTAGGGACCTGCACGGGAGAAACGTCTGGATCTGCTGACTGAGGAGGAAGAGACTCAGACATTAAAGCCCTACGCTCAAGAAGCCGACTACTAGTTGGCCAACGCTTCGAACAAGTATTAGTTCTAGGAGAACATAACATTCTGGCCCATTGAAGACGTTCGGGAGGAGAAATTGGTGGCGAACAAATCATAGTATCATCCTGCCATTTTTTAAGGTTGATGATCCAGTAGCTGCATTCAAAAGTAGTATAGCGCCCTTGCCGAGAATCATCTGGTATAACGAAATGAAGAGGATCATAAGGAGCAGTAGATGGTTTTGGAAACTCCCATGCAAATGAGGATGATGCGGGGACAAAATTGAGGAGAGCACTCTCGTAATCCCTCTGGAAAGAGCGGCCGAAAGGTCGATTCTGATCAAATCCAAACTGCCTCATGACTCTATGAGGAGAGTAAAGTACAGTACCGAAACCATCGTCCTCAACAAGATAAGGAAGTTCCGCAGCTCGGAGGAATATGAACCAAGAAAGTGAACAACCAGTCAATTCCCTGACATTTGAAAAATAACGGAAGTCCCTCTTATATAAGCGAGGCATAGAACCTCCCTCTGGAATAATGGTGTACGGACGAGCAGTGAAACAAAAAAAGTTATCAATATAAAGACGCAAATCTGAGGTAATCCTATGATCGATCCAGCGAGCATTGCTAGGAACAATATTGGGCGATGAAAAAGATGGATATTTCCTTCGTTTCTGGGACAAGTGTACAGATGTAGAATGGCCCCAAAAGTGCTCGAAGAGGAAGATCTAAAGAAAAGAACATGGAATGAAGAAATTCACGGCATACCTGAATAAATGAAAAAATATTAATAAGTAATATATATATATATAATAAATGAGTGAAATTGAAAAGGGGTACCTTCCGACAGATTCTCTCATGGCGAGGACAGTTTCATCCAAGCGGCGATACAAGGTCCCCAAAAAGAGAGCAGCAAGAGGAACCTCCAGACCCCGAGATAATAAAGCCGCTAAGCTAAACATACGAGTCGAGGGACCGTCCATAGGTAACCCGGGGAAGATAAAGTGGGACAACCACATAGCCAGATAAGCAGCTAAAGGAAAAGGACAAGGTTTCTTATGAAGAGCAAGAACGGACTCTCTATAAACAGAACTATTCTAGTGGCCAGGCTTGTAATCCCGAAAGAAATAGTGGACCCAAGATAGCCAGGAAGTCTCCGGATGGTTGGGCGTCTCAAAGTCTGAAATGATTATATTGCCTTGGAACCTCGTGGTGTAATTGGATGCTCGCTTGAAAGCTTCTGTCAAATACGCGACACATTCGGTATCCCTGGAGGACATGCGGGATGAACCACAAGAAGCTGAAGCAGCAGTAGGTAGGCTACAAGATATAGTTCAAAATAAATACATAACCCAAGAAAAAATGAGGATGAATATACAAAACCGAAGAAAAGAATTACTGGTAAATGGCATAGACATCCTCTAGAGTAGGGGTGAACTCCCCCCAAGTGGTGACAAATGTACATGTAGAAGAGCACCAACGTGAAATCAATAAAGTAAGGGCATCATAGTCCTGTTAGATACGAAGATCCCTACATAGTCGAACACAACGCAGAATCCCAGCTTTGTCCAACAACTTCACATAATCGAAATTCCCGAGGATCTCGTCGGTCCAAGACTGCCATCCCTGAAGGCAACTAGATGAGTCGGATAGGAAGCGAACGGGACTGAAAGGATACTCTTCTTTTTCGATGCACATACGGAGAATGTGAGAAGAGCAAGGAAAGCTATCCGCACTTTCGCTAGCTGCAGCATATAGAAATAGACCCCCTTTGTCAGGTGGATGAAAAGTTGCACGATCAAAATTCTTGGTTCGTTCCCAAAAATCGTCAAAAGGCCCAAAGAAGGGAGCTTTTCCCCACTCGCTAATGACCGGGATTTCCTTAGTAGTTTTTGGGTCCGTATAACGTTCGTCAGAATTAGCCTACAACGAGGGCGATTTAATATGAGAATTCTATGAAACAGGAAAATGAAGTGGAAAGCATTCAAAATATAGTACTTACCATGGTAAAAGAGAAATTATGAATATCGAACAAACAAGGTCTCCTTGAAAACAATCTCCTTTTGACAATGTCCGGTGCGAAACAATATCCTTTTGACAATGTCTGGTGCGAAAAATTTTGAACTCGAATAAGAAGATTTAACCCTGAAAAAAGAGAGATTAAGGACACCTGAAAAGAAGAAGGAACAAAATTATCAAACGACGAAAAACCCTCTAGGGTTCGATCATCTCGGTATTCGACCACAATGAGATTCGGTCTCCTAAGGTTCAACCACCCTGGGATTCGGTCCCTACTAGGGTTCGCCCATCCAGGATGGTCAAACTACGATCGAGCTCCGCGGATTATGAAGAAAATTTGAAGCAGGATTCAAAGACTCAAAATATTTTTGCACGATCGTCACTCCGAAGGCGTGACTCACGTGCAGGGGGAAATTATGAGCCCAGATATAAAATTAGGGCTTACGTGTGATCTAAAGAATTAAATGAACTGAGAGAAGTCTCCACGTGTCCCGAGGAAGAAGACTCGTGGAGACGACTCATTTGGGAATTGATTGAGGGATTGGATTGGTGGCTAGAAGGACAGGATAATTTAGGCATTACTTAAGTAATTAAGGGTATTATTGGAATTTCCTCTGAAATCACATGTCAAACACAAGACCCAGACATGTGCAAGGCACGCGACCATTTTCCTGGAAACTCTATAAATACCCCCTTTCATTTCAATAGAAGGGGACTTTGGATTCTCTCTGAACTGAAGACTTTGAAGAAGGCTCTTGAATCCTACGAGTTCTGCCACGTGTTACTCGAGCAATTGCTTACCTGTTCTTCTCCCCTCTTCAACCACTCAATCAAGACCGTACTCTTTGTGGATTTCTCTCCTCCTCGGCCAACACAAAACCTTAACCCTAGTAAGGTATGGTTTCTCTACCTACACACCTGAATATTATTCACTCGAGTATTTGGGGTACTTTTCATGTTGGGGTACTATTCACGAGGTACTATTCCCAAAGTACTATTCATGGGGTACTATTTACCCGAAAAATATATTTCTTTTCTGTCCAAATTATTTTTGGTACATGAATATTATTCTTGAATTTTACTCTACAAAGCAGTATCATGTTGACAATTTGGACGTTATTGATTTCTAGATAAATTAAATTATAAATCTTTAAAATTTATCCTTGAACTTGTTTTATTGAATTATTAGGTCATTGTCATCATCCTCATGCTTATATTGTGATGAAAGTCATCTTTGGCTTATGTGCAGAGATGGACTTGGTATGATTATGACCAGGGATTATTCGGTATAATCATGACCGTAATGTGACGACTGATGTGGTGAAAGTCCTCATTGGCATGTAGTTCATTGATGGACAGTTGTTGGTATGATTATGACCAGGGATTATTCGGTATAATCATGACCATTGATGATTACATGAATATCGTTGGCCGTGGTGCAGAAATGATTTGATTTTATTTATTAAGCTGAGTCTCAGCGATAAAGTTGATGAAAAACTTTTTAAATCATAGAAGATAGTAGATTTTATGCTATACTTAACTCTTCTAATGGATTGCTTATTCCGCTACAGTTGTTGATCTAAAACTTGTTGTTTATTGTATTCTATCAATTGTTATACTGTTGAAGGCTAAGGATAATTTATTCTGCATTATCTTAGTCATAATATTTCTTACTGGGCTAGTTGAGCTCACCCTTTCTTTCATTATTCTATTCAGGAAATGAGAATATAGTTGGGACTATTCGGGGAACAGATTGACGGTCCAGATGGTTGTTTTAGTAGTTTTCACTATTCTATAAAATAGTGTGACAATAATTGTAATGAGGACTCCATTGAGTGTGTATATTGTCTAGATGACAATATTCTTGTTTAAACTCTCAGCTATGTTTTGTCGTATTTTACACGACTGTTGTATAATTAAGTTGTATTTGAATTTATGTACCATGTATCTGGCGACTCAAGATGGGTGATGTATACCTATTTTGGGGGCGTCATAAGGTAGCTATGGACTCTACGTTTTTCTTTGTCGACTCAACGGTCTTCTTCTAAGAGATGCTGCAGTGCATGGTTTGACACTAATCCTCATCTTGATGTTGCATGGCTTTACTACTGATATACCCCAAGACAGATTGGGCTCTGAAGTTCTAAGGTGAGTTTGCAAGATGTCTTTCCAAACTATATTCGTACTTATCTCCACATGATCTGAGTAGTTGAGTAAATGTGTGGCTCTTCCAAGCTCCCTATGAGTTGATATATCCTTTGGGAAGACTACGATCATCGAGCCTACTCTTCAATCGTTGAGGTTGTACTACGATTGTTGAGTTTACTCCAGTAACTACCCTACGATCGTTGTCTGTCCTGGTGTGACAACCCCAAAATAGGTTCATTCCATCCAACCTATTCTGAGTCGCCAAATACATGGTACAGAAAACAACTACAACTTTATTACAACAATTGTCGTGCAAAATACAACAACACATATTCTGTGAGTTTGGATACAAATATATACCAACTGTGACACTCATCCTGTAAGACCCCAAAAATTTTTAAATAAAAAGGAATTTCCTTATTTATTTTTTGAAATAGTAAGGGTGAATTTGATTAATATGGTTAATTATGGGTAAAATGCGCAAATATTTTAAATAAGTAGGTGGTTATAAAATATTTATTGTTGTCGGGGAATATTCGTTTGGTCGTGGAATATTCTTGCTGTCGGGGAATATTCGTACGACGGCGCAGTCTTTTGTGGGCCCCATAACGGAAAGCGATTGGATGAAGAAAACGACAAATATAAGTTGTTTATAAATAACGGCGTAGTTGTTACCGTTAATACTGTTGGAATACCCGGTGGTTAAAACACACTAATACGCGTTGTTGAACAGTAGCACACGGCATTGCACCAATTATTGATTCTTACGTAAGAAGGCACTACTCAATAATTGTTACAGTTATTACTGTTCAGTATTTTATTTTATTGATTCAATAATTGCTGCATTGATATTTTATATTGCTGTTGTTTCAATAATTATCATTGCACAGTATTTTCTATTATCGAAGCAATAATTCATATTATCTGAATAATATTATTAGAAAACATTATTGGCAATGTCTAGAAAGTTCTATCTAAGGAGAGGTTTGGTAACCTAATTGCGCGCTAGTAAGGAGAAATTCTTATTGGAAAGCCCCCTCTATCCTGGGAACGGCCTGGTTGTTAGTACTGTGATTCTATAATATTATTTGTGAATAATTAATTATTGATTTATATGATGAGGAAAATATTGATTTTATGTGGATATAAATGGAGAAAATTTTTAATGTGACAATTGTTGAAAATTAATATTTTATCTTTTTTTGATAAAATAATTTATTTAAATATATTATTTTAATAATATATTAACGGTGATATTTTTATAATAAACGTGGGATATATGAGTATATGTGGAGGAGGAGTATTTTTGTTACCAAAAATATTTAAAGCATGTTTTATGTGTCGGTGGATCCCATTTATTGACTGAAATTTGATTATAGCCTGTAAAATCGTCTGTTTGTGGATTTCGGTCAATTTCTGTTTAGAATTTGGAAAAACTTCCTTCTGCAAAGTTGTAGGGAATTTAATTTCCTATAAAAACACGCGTGATTTGAATTTTCTGACAAAAAGGCTATTTATTATGAATTATTGAAGTTTCAGAGTTCCAAAATAATTGATTTTTGGAAGTTTAAAATAATTTAAATAACAAAAACGTTTTTTACATTGTTGGAACTCATTTAACATGTGATATAAATGTGTTGAGAGCTGAAATTCAGATTTCAAATGATGCGTATAATATTTGTATAAAAAATATTATTTTCTACTTTGGTGTTCTAAGCATTTTCCTATAAATAGGGTGCTTAGGTTAGAATTGAAAATCACACCAAAAACTGAAGTTTTCTCTCTCTATAATATCGAGCGTATTCTTGTGAGTATTTTGAGTATACTTTGAGTATTGCTATACGGTGCAAGTTCAAGTCATAGCCTATATCCGGTATTTCAACTAGAAGTACTGTCTTTCGAGGTAAGGGATGTTATTTTCTTCTCAAATGATATTATTTCTTCAATATCATTATGCTGAAATGTTGGTTGGAAATTTTTATCAAATTTGAAACTTTTTCATGTCGGGGTTACTATTCAGGAGTTACTATTCACGAGTTACTATTCATGAGTTACTATTCACGAGTTATTATTCATGAGTTACTATTCACGAGTACTATTCACGAAGCGTGAAGATGTTTTTTGTGAAATTTCTATCTTTTGGTGTCGGAGTTACTATTCACGTATATGGCACTATTCACGAATACGGCACTATTCACCGAAAAATGAAATTTCTTCTTTTGTCCAAAATATCTATTCTGGATACTAGCTTTGATTGTATCCATGTTTTGATCATTATTGAATTTTACTTCAGTATGATTACTTATGAAGTATTTTTGAACTTGGATTGTTTAAAATACGAATCCTTAATAATTGTTCTTTTGTTTCACTGGATTCGTTTCCTTTAAAATATTTTTCATCATCCTCTGTCCTAAATGATGATATTACTGAATATCTTTGGCCTGTAGTGCAAAGATGAATGATTTTTGATGAATATCTTTGGCCCGTAGTGCAAAGATGAACAGATGTTTAGATGAATATGACCAACTGATGAATATCTTTGGCCTGTAGTGCAAAGATGAATATTTGATTCCAGATATATATTGATTGATGTTACAGGGATAAAATATCGACGATGAACTTTTAAATTCATATATAGAAGATAGTAGTTTGCATTCTCTACTTAACTCTTCTAATGAATTGTTGTTTCCGCTGCAGTTGTTGATTTAAAACTGGTTGTCTATTGTATTCTATTAGATTTTTCCCTGTTGAAGACTAACGATAATTTGTTGTATATTATCTTAGTCATAATATTCTTTACTGGGCTAGTTGAGCTCACCCTTTTTCTTTTTGATCCATTTTTCTTCTCTGGAGGTGAGAATGTAGCAAGTACTAGTCGGGGTATGGAATGAAGGTTCTAGAGAGAGTTGTTTACTAGTCCTCACCATTTTTGTAAAATAATGTATCAATAATTATGATGGGGATTTATTTGCGTATGAATATTGTCTAGATGGCAATATCTGTATTTAAATTCACAGTTTATATGTTGTAATAATAAAGTTGTAGTTATTTCTGTACCATGTATTTGGCGACTCAGAATGGGTTGGATGGAATGGACCTATTTTGGGGGCGTCACACATCCCAACCTTGGATAGCACGTCACAATGACACCTTACATAAAGGTATAGTCAAAAACTGTTTTAGAAATTAGAATCTTTGTAAAGTGCTCAAGTAAACCTTCGTACATGGGAAGCCATGCGTCTAGGTTATGATAGATATCATATGGCCACAGAATTATCATTGGTTGACCCAATAGACCCTAAAGAAAAACGAGAAGATTACTATCATATTCTTCCCAATGGTGAGTCTTCTCTTGACATATCATTATCTCCACTATCTCTAAATGAGAATTATACTTCAAACAAACACCAAGATTATTTCGGTATAATGATATTGAAATAACATTTCTTAAACTTATAAATAATTTATTTTAATTGTTTACACTTTACTAAATAATGCATTTAATCATTCTAAAATGCCAAACTCATAAGATTTAATCACCAAATAACCAAAATTCTCATCAAAAATCTGCATATACCTCATATAGGATTCTCAAGCCATAAAATCCTATTTTGTAATTTTCTTACTTCACATAACATATTTAATTCATTTACTCATAACTAGTCTATTTTTATGAAAAATACCAAATCAGTTCCAAAAATATTTCTTTTCTGGGATTTAGCAGAATATAGTCCCATATTAAACATATATTTTTCTCGGAATTTTTAAAATTCATTTACTATTTTTCATATGGCCAAAACCAACGAATATTTAGACATTTATCATAAATTGTACTTTTATCCAAAAATTCTGAAATTCACAAAGTACACTGATATTATATAGATATACTTCCAATAAAATTTTTATCAATTTTGGAGTTAACCGCAAGGAGTTATAAGCGGTTATTTTTAAAATAGTCTTTTCTCATAAAATTCATAACTCTTAATTTATACATCCAAAAATCACCATTTTTGGACACAATCAATAAACCTCATCAAAATATCATTTCAAATTTTTTTAGAATTTTCTGAAGGTCGAAAGAAGTACGAACTGAAAAATATAATAACCCTTAAAATCCCTTACTATCCCTTACCTCAAAAGAGCAGCACTTCTGACTGGATATCGGATATGATGCTGAAGGAACTTGCACTGATGAATAACAACTAACCAAGTATCTAAATACTCACAAAATACACTCGATAATCTAGAGAGAAAAAGAGAGAAAACTTATGAATCCTGGTGTGATTTTCAATTCTAATTTAGCCCTCTATTTATAGGAAAATGTTAGCACGCCGAAGTAGGCTAGACCTGCTACCTGATGGCTTTACCTGCTACTATTCCACCCACTAAAAATTAGCCATCTTTCCCAACAACCAAAAGTGGGGCCCACCCATTTCTAGAATTTTCCACCAAAATTATTTATAAAACTAATTTACGAATCAGCCACCTCTTAAAATTCATAAAAAAATTATTCGTTCATTTTTAACGGTTCAAAATTTGTGAACATATACTCAACGTATATATGTATAACATATCCAAAAATCAAAACGATCCAACGGTCGGATTAAAAATTATAACTCACACAATAGAGCTGTAAGAACACCGACTTGATCTTTTAATACCTCCAATCCGACAAAATACTGATAAAATACCTCAACATAATTCCTTCATTTATAACCACATAAATAAATCCATCATTTATATCCACATCAAATAAATATTTCCTTATTATATAAATCAATAATTAATTATTCACAAATAATATTACAGAATCAAAATTATGACAACAAGGCCATTCCCAGGAAAGAGGGGGCTTTCCGATAAGGATTTCTCCTTACTGGTGCGTAATTAGGTGATCAAACCTCTCCTTGACAGAACTTTCTAGACATTGCCAATAATGTTATCTAATAATATTATTCAAATAATATGAATTATTGATCTGATAATGGAGATACTGTGCAGTGATAATTATTGAACAATAATAATATAAAATATCAGCGCAGCAATTATTGAATCAATAAAATATTGAACAGTAATTACTGTAACCATTATTGAGTAGTGCTTTCTTACGTAAGAATCAATAATTCAAAAATATTGTGCAATACCGTGTGCTACTGTGCAACAACGCGTATTACTTTACTTTACCAACCGGGTATTCCAACAGTGTTAACGATAACAATTACGCCGTTATTTATAAAAAATCAAACTTGTCATTTTCTTCATCCGACAGTTATTTTGTTATGGGGCCCATAAATGGTTGCTCCGTCGTACGAATATTCTCCGACAGCAAGAATATTCTACGACCATACGAATATTCCCCGACAACAATAAGTATTTTATAACCACTTGCTTATTTTGAAAAAATTCATATATCACCCTTAACTTTAACCTTTTATCAATTTAACTATTTACTAAATAAAAAAATTGAATACTTTTATTTCATAAAATTCGGGGTCTTACAATCTCCCCTCCTTATGAAATTTCGTCCTCGAAATTTACATACCTGGTATTTTAAAGAGTTGAGAATATCTTGCTTTCATTTCAGATTCCATCTTCCCTGTCATCATGATTTCTCCATTGCTCATCTCCTTTATTTCAGATATCATTCTAGAATACAGCTTCAAAACAAGGGTTAATTGATCAAATTAACATATCACATAATATCCCGATATTATGACTGACCAACAATTAAGCTTAGGTAGGACACACTAGCGAATGATTTACTCATCTCTCCCCTCCTAGTTCTATTCCCAGATCTCCGCCAGACATCATATTCCTAAGCTCTGATACCAAATGTGACAACCCCAAAATAGCTCCATTCCATCCAACCCATTCTGAGTCGCCAAATACATGGTACAGAAAACAACTACAACTTTATTACAACAATTATCGTGCAAAATACAACAACACATATGCTGTGAGTTTGGATACAAATATATACCAACTGTGACACTCATCCCAACCTTGGATAACACGTCACAATGACACCTTACATAAAGGTATAGTCAAAAACTGTTTTAAAAATTAGAATCTTTGGAAAGTGCTCAAGGAAACCTTCGTACATGGGAGGCCATGCGTCTAGGTTATGATAGATATCATATGGCCACAGAATTATCCTTGGTTGACCCAATGGAACCCAAAAAAAATGAGAAGATTGCTATCATATTCTTCCCAATGGTGAGTCTTCTCTTGACATATCATTATTTCCACTATCTCTAAATTAGAATTATACTTTAAACAAACACCAAGATTATATAGGTAGTGCTCGTAAATATACTCAGCAAGTGGATGAGCACAACCCTGTCTTATGATGACACGAGGTTGTATGTCATTAGACATCTTGTATGATAGTGGCAAAACACCCTTCCAACGTTGGGTTTGCCTCACCCTAGTTGATTCACCAAATATAACTACTAAATGATGACCACCGTTCTATTCCCCTGTTACCCCCGCTCGACCCAGCTACACTCTTATTACCTGAAAGGAATTGTGAAACAGAAGGGTGAGCACAACTAGCCCAGTAAAGAATATCGTGACTAAAGATAATTAAATTATCAATAGCTTTCATCAATAATAAATCAGAGATTTAGAACATATGGTAGATGATAAAAATTTCAATCATAGTTGCAGCGGAACAAGCAATCCATTAGAAGAGTCAAATAGACCATACAGTCTATTATCTTCTCTATGTTAAAAATCCACCAACAATGTTTTATCCCTGTAACATCAATCAACAGTCCTGGTCCACAATCATATGAATAACTCATAATCATAATTGTGATTCTAAATTTCTCTTCGCATCTAGGACGAAGATTATTTTCATCACATGTCTTTACCTGAAACATCAAATATCATGGTTATACCAAATCACAGTTCCTGTTTATAATCATACTAATAATTTCATCTTTGCACTACGGGCCAAATATATTCATCAATAATTCATATTTGCACTACAGGCCAAATATATTAATATCTCAAAGAAATATATAATTATTCAGAATTTATATAAACAATAATTATAACCATGTTGATCATTTCACCTTTGCACTTAAGGTAAAGATATTCAATTATAAATTCAATGGTCATGATCATACCAGTCAACAATTCAACTTTGCACTACTAGCCAAAGGGAACCCATAGTCATCATCATACCAAAAATATACCCATCTTTCCACTCAAGTCAAATAGAAATATCATCGTTAGGGTTATAAAAATGTTATATATAATAATAAAAATAATATGATCAAAATATAGTTTTAATCTCAAGAGTAATATTCATAAATCAACTATAATTTGGTTAGAAAAAGAAACCAATTTTGCTATGAATAGTAACTCGTGAATAGTAATCCATGAATAGCAACTTCGTGAATAGTAACTCATGAATAGTAACTCGTGAATAGTAACTCATGAATAGTAAATCCGACACAAAAAGGTAGAAATTCCACAATAAAATTCATATCAATATTCCGGTATAATGATATTGAAATAACATTTCTTAAACTTATAAACAATTTATTTTAATTATTTACACTTTACTAAATAATGTATTTATTCATTCTAAAATGCCAAACTCATAAGATTTCATCACCAATAACTAAAACTCTCATCAAAAATCTGCATATACCTCATATAGGATTCTCAAGCCATAAAATCCTATTTTCCAATTTTCTTACTTCACATAACATATTTAATTCATTTACTCATAACTAGTCCATTTTCATGAAAAATACCAAATCAGTTCAAAAAATATTTCTTTCCTGGGATTTAGCAGAATATAGTCTCATATTGAACATATATTTTTCTCATAATTTTTAAAATTCATTTACTATTTTTAATATGGCCAAAACCGCCGAATATTTAGACATTTATCATAAATTGTACTTTTATCCAAAAATTCCGAAATTCACAGAGTACACTGATATTATATAGATATACTTCCAATAAAAATTTTATCAATTTTGGAGTTAACCGCAAGGAGTTATAAGCGGTTACTTTTAAAATAGTCTTTTCTCATTAAATTCATAACTCTTAATCTATACATCCAAAAATCAATATTTTTGGACACAATCAATAAAACTCATCAAAATATCATTTTAAATTTTTTTAGAATTTTCTGAAGGTCGAAAGAAGTATGAACTGAAAAACATAATAACCCTTAAAACCCCTTACTATCCCTTACCTCAAAAGAGCAGCACTTCTAACTGGATATCGGATATGACGCTGAAGAAAACTTGCACCGATGAATAGCAACTCACCAAGTATCTAAATACTCATAAAATACACTCGATAATCTACAGAGAAAAAGAGAGAAAACTTATGAATTCTGGTGTGATTTTCAATTCTAACTTAGCCCTCTATTTATAGGAAAATGTTAGCACGCCGAAGCAGACTTGACCTGACCTGCTACCTGATGGCTTTACCTGCTACTATTCCACCCACTAAAAATCAGCCATCTTCCCCAACAACCAAAAGTGGGGCCCACCCATTTCTATAAATTTCCACCAAAATCATTTTTAAACCTAATTTTTGAATCAGTCACCTCTTAAAATTCATAACAAATTATTCGTTTATTTTTAACGGTTCAAAATTTGTGAACATATACTCAACGTATATATGTATAACATATCCAAAAATCAAAACGATCCAACGGTCGGATTAAAAATTATAACTCACACAATAGAGCTGTAAGAACACCGATTTGATCTTTTAATACCTCCAATCCGACAAAATACTGATAAAACACCTCAACATTAATTCCTTCATTTATAACCATATAAATAAATCCATCATTTATATCCACATCAAATAAATATTTCCTTATTATATAAATCAATAATTAATTATTCACAAATAATATTACAGAATCACAATTATGACAACCAGGTAAGAATTTCTCTTTACTGGCGCACAATTATGACAACGGGCTTTCCGATAAGAATTTCTCCTTACTGGCGCACAATTAGGTGACCAAACCTCTCCTTGACAGAACTTTCTAGATATTGTCAATAATGTTATCTAATAATATTATTCAAATAATATGAATTATTGATCTGATAATGGAGATACTGTGCAGTGACAATTATTGAACAATAATAATATAAAATATCAACGCAACAATTATTGAATTAATAAAATAAAATATTGAACAGTAATTACTGTAACCATTATTGAGTAGTGTCTTCTTACGTAAGAATCAATAATTCAAAAATACTGTGCAATACCGTGTACTACTGTGCAACAACACGTATTACTTTACTTTACCCAACGGGTATTCCAATAGTATTAACGATAACAATTACGCCATTATTTATAAAAACTCAAACTTGTCATTTTCTTCATCCGACAGTTATTCTGTTATGGGGCCCATAAATGGTTGTGTCGTCGTACGAATATTCTCCGACAACAAGAATATTCAACGACCAAACGAATATTCCCCGACAACAATAACTATTTTATAGCCACTTGCTTATTTTGAAAAAAATAATATATCACCCTTAACTTTAACCTTTTAACTATTTACTAAATATAAAAATTGAATACTTTTATTTCATAAAATTCGGGGTCTTACACCTGGTCCTTGAGATGAACTTGACTAAGCATTCCTTATGGGTTAAGGTAGCTCAGGAAGGGCTAACCTCTTATAGTTAGCTAAGGGTCAGGTTTGTCCCTGAGGCGCTTTCCAGATGAAAAACTTTTTCGAAGTGATTTGCCCTGTTGTCTCTTCTGACCTTTTTATGCTGGGGAGTTCCTCTACCAACTTTAGACATTTGTATTTGTTATGATCGTGGTGTCCTTCTGCTTTTGTACTACACTCATCTGTTTGATCGTAGGCGCTCCACGATTTTGAGACAAGGTTATCTGTAGTACATTTTAAGACGTTCCTACTGACTATGGATCTTCATTTGGTTCATCAGTCACAAAGTTTTGGGAATCTATAGCTGGTACATTGCTTCATAGTATATTTTTGATATTTTTAGTGCTGCTATTTTTTTAGCAGGTCACTGCTCCCCCATGGTTGATATTGTCTTCTTAGAGAGATGTGAGTTCTTCTTCTTCATGTGTATCAGAAGGGAGCCTTGCATATCTCATTCTGACTGAAGTCATCATTATCAATTAAATTTTCTTGTATCATAGACATGGATATCTTCAGGACTGATCACTCTACGATCATTTGACAGTACTACGAACGTATTCTTCCTTGATAGTCTGTGCTTGCGAAGTTCTGCTTCTATGATGAGTTCCTGGATGGTTCTTCTTAGCTGATATGCTTTGGATGATAAAGCATATATGACCCTTTTTATCTTAGGGTGAATGGTCTGCTTCCATATGGAGATCAGCAACCATGTGAGCATCATTCATATTAGCTCAGCAAGTCTTCAAGGACAAGCTTTGACAAATAGGGATTTTGTCAAAATTATTTCTGAAAAGTCTTAAGCCTTATGCAGGTTGAATCTTCTTGACTGAAGTCTTCTGCTTCAGCATTCCTTAATGTGGTCAGATAGACCAAGTACCTACAGGTTAGATACATTTCTATTTTTGGTACCCATGGTTAAATAGATCCTACCAGGTTAGCTTTCAATATCCTTGTTCCTCATATATTTGAATTTTAATCATATTTATCACCAACAATCATATTCATGCATGTATCCAAGATAGATATGACATCTTAAGATGCATTGATGATGATGAGTGTGTGTAAGATTGACCATTTTAATAAAACACTCTTTTTCCTTGATGGTTTCATCATTTGCTTAGTTATGTTCACTGGGTTTAAATGTTCACAGAGTGAGAATCAATTCTATCACTTATTTGTATCTGGTTAATTCATGGAGGTGATCAGTTTCTACGAATCTTCAAGATACTCTTATAGAATTGATCATACTCTATGTGTTATCAAAACCTTAGAACATAGGTTTGTACATATATACTAACCCATCAGCAACAATTACTCCATTTAAAGTTAATTAAACCTTGATATGCTTATGACCTATTTCAGATTTCTTTCAAGATGTCATCTTCAACCTAAAACTTGGATGAGAGAAAGTTTGTAAGCATTTGAGTTTCCAACCTCAGTATACTTTATATCTTCACCTTTTTAGGTAAGTATGATTTCTTGAAAGAATACTGTTATAGTGCATAAGGAGGTGCAACATGATGTACATATTTATATTAGTGAAGAACCGTACCTTTCTACTGTCAATTTCTTAACAGTCATTTATCTTAGGTATACTGAGGTTAGACATTGATGTGAATAGTTTTTCATTTACTCCTGACAGCTTGTTGCTCCAGTTATCCTTTAATCAATCTGTCGTAGTCTTGAAGATGTAAGCTAAGAGAATCTTGGCATCCTTAGTTATTTGACATCCTTAAGTCCACAAGGTTCACATCCAGCTGCTGGTTGGCCAAATAATTATTTAAGAAGTTCTTATTTCTTCTCCGAATAAGCACTTCTTAGCATATATAGCCTTTTCATCTTTCAGGCTGATGGATGCTTAACTCTTTATTGTTGATGTCTCTTGAGACTTCCTCGCCTGGTCTTTAGACTACAAGATTGACTGTGGACAAGGATTGGTCTTTTTGTCATGATATTTAAGAACATGAACCAATATGAGCAGCTTCAGGTATTTATACACATTTACTTGTACACAATATTTTCAACATGTAAGCTCATCTGCATTTACAAGTGACTTACTACTAAACTAAGTTTAGAAAAATGTTTGTACATAGGATCAGACTCAAAGCGATTAGCTTTTGAATATAGCATGAGAACCTGCTCTGATACCAATTGTTAGTTCTCAAGTAGGCACACAATATATCTAGAAGGGGGGGTTGAATAGATCCTTTTTATTTCAAATACTTTTCTCATTTATTTTGTATTGCTAATGACTTAGCATATGACAAACTAAGAATCTTTTCAGCACAGCGGAATAAGTAAAAGATCCCCTTCATTGATATAATCATGAGCATACATACATTATTCGTAGAGTTAGTTTAGTTGTAAGAAGTTAATACATACATAGCAGTTATAGCAGTTAGGTACATAATATAAATGACGTAAAGTAAATGACACAAGGGATTTTAAGTGGTTCAGAGACTCAAGCTCCTAATCCACTTTTCTGCTTTCAACTAGCAAGATTTCCACTAAGGAAGGGCAGGACCCTGAATCACTAAGATTCCTTCAAGTCCAGCAGTCTTGAAACTTCAGTTCACTAAGAACTCTTCAAGGCCAACAGCCTTGGAACTCCTCTAGTTCCCTAGGAACTCTTCAAGTCCAGCAGGCTTAGAACTTCATTTAGTCCCTCCCGACAAGGACCCCTCAGGCCCTGGCTACTTGTTGTTGGTGGTGGTGGTGGTGCCTTGCTGTTAAGATGTCTTTAAGGTTGAACATCTTCTATACTTAGCAGCTTGGCGTAGTCCTCTTGGCATTCTGCTTTGAGTCTGGACTACATCTTCTTTGGTACAGCTGATCTTCATTCTGTTCTGCTCATCTTCATCTGTTGTCAGCTATGCACCATCACCATTTGGATCTGCTAAGTGTTTGAGCTTTTGGTAGACTTTTTCTGGCACTTAGTATTCCCTAAACCCTTCTTGACTGGTTAGCAGACATGGTTCTGCACTTGTTCTGGTTCAGCTTTAGGTTCATGATGATTCGTAGAGTGGCTCTCTGGATCTTCTTTGTGCTCTGCCACTTTTCTGAATGTTATCTTCTTGTCCTTCTCGTTTCTCAGCTTAGCTGCCATCTTTAGTGGCATTCTCATCTTTGTTGAGTGAAGCTTTAGTCTGTTCAAGTCCTTCTTCAAAGCAACTTCACTTCCACCTTTGTAGTCTCACTTTCACTAAGACTTGTTCTATTTAGCTCTGGTGGAACTCGTAGAGTCAACACTATAGCATTTCAATAACTCAACGATTATGCAACTTCAGCAACTCTTAATCTTTTAAGCTTTTGTTGATTTATACTCCTTCACAATCTTCTCGTTGGAATGTAGCCGTTGGGAGCTATTTAAATTGCTTCGCAGATCTCGAGTTATTTGAGGTAGACTGCAGATGTGACATGACATCCCCTTTTATGACTTTCTGACAATGCAGTCTACTGTTCTACCTACTCCGTCAGAGATGTTACATTGATGTCTTGGGCAGGTAGTCAACTTTATTTCCTCCTTCTGATTTCTCGATTAGAATATCAGAGATTGTCCTTTTGCATCGCTGCTCTCAATAAGCTATACTCGAATATCAATCTTCAGATTGAACCAGTTGCCAATGCTTCAATCTTCAGATGACCAAACTCCATGATTCTGATGCATATCTTCTTGGACATGATCGTATTGTCATGTTGAATGTTGCTCATCGACCGGTTGAGACAACACTACGATCCTGAAGAGTGTTCATTAGATCCTCAATATAGAACACTTCTTCCTTCTCTTGTGCAGCGCTTCAACACTTCTATTTTCCTCGACTGATCTCAGGAATTGATAGTTTGACTCCTTGTTCTGGTCTCTTCTGAATAGCAAGACACTTCAAATTTGTGGCATGTCCAGCTCGCTTTCTCCTTGTGATCTCCCGTTCACTTATCATCAATGGACTGACCCAATGCTTATTCACTTTAGCCTTGTTCTTCATAAGCTGACCAGTATCTTTGTGTACACTTCATATATTCCTGCTTTATTTGGCAAACACTACGATCCTGATTACTTCTAAGATCGTTGTCTTCTGTTCACTTGACAGCTACTGTACTAGCTGACTTTCATTAGTCAGTTACTTTGACTAAAGTCTTCTTCTGATCAACTTGTGGAAGACTTCATCTCGAATGGCTTCACAACTCAATCAGGATATTGATTGGGTTGGCGCTTAGATCTTCTGTTAGCTTGTATGTCATTCGTTGAGTTCTCTCTGGTTTTCTTTAGGTGGGATGCATCTTTGCAGCTCAGACCAGAGGCTTCATACTTTGGATATTCTGGGAGTGCTCATCTGTTGAGAATCGTATTTGCTCTACGATTCTGCCTTGGCGTTGTGAGCACTTCTGTTGAAGCCTTAGTTCTGCACTCTACGATTAAGCTTTGGTTGTGCAGACACTACAGACTCCAAGATCAGATGCTGACACTCTACGATCTCTGACCTTAAGCTTGATGTCTTCATCTGATCTAGCTCGATTACAATCTCTGTCTCTGATGTGATCAGTAGACACTACGACTCCGAGTGTGGTCTACGATTCTTGACTTAGCTTTGACAGATGCTCGGTTGGCTCTTAGACAGACTATCTCTACGATTCTAAACATGACTTTCTCAGCAGACTACGGCTCCAAGGAAGTTCTTCTCGACACACTACGATCCTTTCTCGTCTCTCGTGGCAGTCTACGATTTCTGGTGTAGTGCTCGACGATTAGACAAGCTTATCTATTACTTTATAAGATCAACCTAACAAACTTAATCTTTTTATATTTATAGTCCGTGTACATTATTTTTTTTAAGGACTTTACAAAGTTGTTTTGCTTATGTAGGATCAACCTAACATATTTGATCAATTCATTCTAAGTCCTTGTACATATGTTCCTATTATCTATCAAAGGACTTTACAGCTTTTCTTAATGCAAGCATACTTGCATATTCATTCATACATATCATAATCAAATCATATATAAATAGGAATATCATTCACATGCTTATTCTTGACACATATTATTTAGATAGTCATGATACATATTTATAAGGTGCACTCATGATGTAGAATAAATATTATTTATTTATATTTGAATTAACAGGAGTTTAATTCATTATAAATAATATTAAATTGTTATAATTTATTTATTCTACTACCGTCTTAATATTGAACCTAGAGGGTCACGCTAGAAAAGGGAGAAATATGATTTTAGAAGTGATTGGCTTAATAATAATAAATTAAGTGTAATTGATTTATTAGTGGAATAAATTAAATAGCTTTAGATTTATAATTAAGTATTTGGAGAAATACTAATATGATAAATTTATAAGATTAGTCTTATTATTATTATTATTATTATTATAAATTAAAACCCTAACTTCAAAAAAAATTAGGATAGAAGTCTTATTGTGGGATAGACTAATGTTAATGCTTATTCAACTAGCATATCTCTTGCAAGGATTCTCAAAACCCTAAGTTGTTAGGATAGAAAGAATTAGGAATAGCCATCCAAGACCTTGTTGAGTATAAAATCACATTTTAAATCTATTACTCTTGGTGGATACCTCTTGGGCGTTGCATACTTTTGTAACGAACGTGTGATCCGTGGATTGAAGAGATTGCGAAGGAGCAAGGATTAGAATTTGAAGTCTACATCAAAGTGTTGATTCTCTTAAAATATATATTTTTATCCTTCTTCAATTAATGATGTTTCATAAGGTTATTCATTGGAATTGCAAGAAATTTTAAATTGTTATTTTGCATTCTTTCGTTGCGTTTACTGTAAGACCCCAACTTTTTAATGAATAAAATCGAATTTCTTCTATTTATTATTGTGAATAATAAGGTGTTAAATTGATATAATATTTTGGTTATGGGATGAAATGTGCACATTTTGCAAAATAAGCAAGTGATTATAAAATATTCATTGTTGTCGTGGAATATTCTTACTGTCGGAGAATATTCGTACGACGGCAGCAGCCATTTGTGGGCCCCATAACGAAAAACGGTCGGATGAATAAAACGACAAGTTTGAGTTTTTATAAATAACGGCGTAGTTGTTACCTGTAACACTGTTGGAATACTCGGTGGTTAAAATACAGTAATACGCGTGGTTGCACAGTAGCACACGGTATTGCACAGTATTTTTAAATTATTGATTCTTACGTAAGAAGGCACTACTCAATAATTATTACAGTAATTACTGTTCAATATTTTATTTTATTGATTCAATAATTGCTACGTTGATATTTTATATTATTGTTGTTTCAATAATTGTCACTACACAGTATTTCTCATTATCAGATTAATAATTCATATTATTTGAATAATATTATTAGATAACATTATTGGCAATGTCTAAGGAAGTTCTGTCTAGGAAAGGGGAATGGTCACCTAATTGCGCGCCAATAAGGAGAAATCCTTATCGGAAAGTCCCATCTTTCCTGGGAACGACCTGGTTGTCATAATTGTGATCCTGTAATATTATTTGTGAATAATTAATTATTAATTTATATGATAAGAAATATTTATTTTATGTGGATATAAATGATGGATATATTTATTGTGGTTATAAATGAAGGAATTAATGTTGAGGTATTTTATCAGTATTTTTGTCGGAATGAAAGTTTTGAAAATCGTCCGTCTATGGATTTCGGTCACTTTTCGTTTGGAATTTGGAAAAACTTAAACTTACAAAGTTGTAGAGAATTTAATTTCCTATGGAATAGACATGAGATTCAAATTTTTCTGATAAAAGGGCTATTTATTATGAATTATTGAAGTTTCAGAAATAAACATTTTTATTAAAATATGGTGGGCCCCACTTTTGGTTGGTGAGTAATGAAATGTGCTGGAATTTATTTTCAAAAGTGGTGGGCTTGAATAGTAGCAGGTAAAGCCATCTGGTAGCATGTTAGTCTGCTATGGCGTTCTAAGCATTTTCCTATAAATAGGATGCTTAGTTAGAATTAAAAATCACACCAGAAACAAGTTTTCTCTCCATATATAATATCGAGCGTATTTTGTGAGTATTTAGATACTTTGTGAGTTGTTATTCATCAGTGCAAGTTTCCTTCACCCTTATACCGATATTTCGATCAGAAGTACTGTTATTTTGAGGTAAGGGATGTTATTTTCTTCATAATGATGTTATTCTTTCAATATCATTATACCGAAATATTGGTATGGATTTTATTATGGAATTTCTACCTTTTTTGTGTTGGGGTTACTATTCATGTGTATGGCACTATTCACGTATACGGCACTATTCACGAATACAGCACTATTCACAGAAAAATAAAATTTTCTTTTCTTTGTCCAAGTTATCTATTATGGTTAATATCTTTGATTGTATCCATGTTTTGATCTTTATTCTTGAATTTTGCTCCACAATTGATTATTATAAGGTATTTTTGAACTTGGATAAACTAAAGTACGAATCCCTAATCTTTGATCTTTTATCTCACTCGATTCGTTTTAAGATATTTTTCATCATCATCGGTCCTAAATGATGATATTACTGAATATCTTTGGCCTGTAGTGCAAAGATGAATGATTAACTGATGAATATCTTTGGCCTGTAGTGCAAAGATGAATGATTACCTAATGAATATCTTTGGCCCGTAGTGCAAATATGAACAGATGTTGAGATGAACATGACCAACTGGTGATACAAATGAATATATTTGGCCTGTAGTGCAAAGATGAATATTTGATTTAAGATGTATATTGATTGATGTTACAAGGATAAAATATTGATGATGAACTTTTAAATCTTAGAAGATAGTAGAATTCTTTCTCTACTTGACTCTTCTAATGGATTGATGTTTCGCTGTACAGTTGTTGATCTAAAACTTATTGTCTATTATATTTTATTAGATTTTTTCCTGTTGAACACTAATGATAAATTGTTGTATATTATCTTAGTCATAATATTCTTTAATGGGCTAGTTGAGCTCACCCTTTTCTTTTTTGTTCCATTCTTCTTCTTAGGAGATGAGAACATAACAGGAACTAGCCGGAGTATGGAGTGATGGTTCAAGATAGTTGTATTAGTAGTCCTCACTATTTTGTAAAATAGTATATCAATAATTATAATGAGGACTCCTTTTGAGTTTGTATACTCTCTATTAGACAATAGTTGTATTCAAACTCACAGTATATGTGTTGTCGTATTTTGCATGACAATTGTATTACAGAAGTTGTATTTGTTTCTGTACCATGTATTTGGTGACTCAGAATGGATAATGTATACCTATTTTGGGGGCGTCACATTTATAATTAGATTGTATACTTTGACTTTGTTTCCGCAATCCTACAACTTCCAATCTCTAACTTGATCTTCAAGCTTTACAATTCTCCTATATGTTCTCCCCTTGTGTTTCTTTGCAAATCTCTTGTTACGTCTTCTTTTTTTCAGGTCTTCTCCAATTAGTAGTAATCAAACCTCTAATTCAGATTTCTTTTTGGCTTAGAATTCTTCCCGGCTTAGAATTCTTCCCTAACAACAAAAATTTTCAAGTTTGGTCCGTGCTAGAGCGCCTAGGTACTCAACCTAGTACTATTCTAAGCGCCTAGGCGCTTGAATTGAGTCCTCATATTTACAAAAATGTCACTCAACTCCTTTTTAATGCTTTTTTAATTCTTTTCTACTGCAAAATGACATCTTTACCCTTTCAACTCAGTCCCGCAATAAATAAACATAATAAAAACAAATAAAATGATCCTAAAAATACTTAAAGATAACAATAATTAAGCTCGATAATACATGATTTGTAGGTATGAAACTCACTCATAACTTATACTATTGATGTGATAAAAATTAGTAATTGCAAGTGTCCAATGTCAAATTGAAAACCAGACAAGTACAGGTCGAAATCACAAAGACTAGATTAATTTTAAAACATCATTAATATTTATTTCAGGCGAATTAAAAATAAAGATTAAGAATCGATTAACTACAATTAAACTAATTAGAATATAAAAACTAATAATAAGGAAACAATCTAAGAATCTGAATCCATTAAACAATAAACATAATAAATAATTCAATTTCTTCTATTTTTATAATTTAATTATGAGTTAAATCTTTCTTCCCTTTAATTTAGTAATTTTATAATTAACGTGGGCAAGTATAGATTATAAAAATTTAAGAATTAACTACAAGCCATCAAAACTTTTTCGACTAAGCATAAATTATGAAAAACTCATACATTAACAATAACCTATTAAAACCTCTTAATTAATTTAAAATCATATATGAAATATACTCATATCCTAACAATAACTTATCAAAATCTCTTAATTGATTTAAAATCATATACATATTATAAAACAAATGTATTTCAATAACGAAACATGAAGGCAAAATCAATTAAATATAAAAACATAAATAATAAAAAAGATGGAGAATATTATCATGAATACTTATTTAATTTCATCTTCATCCTAGATATAAAAATTAGCTAGCCATTAAAAATAAATAAATGAACTAAGATAAAGAAGAAGAAGATTACAAATACAATACAAACACCCTTTTATTAACCATCATCCGACGAGCGTATAAAGAAGAAAAAATTTATTCAACTCTTACTCTTACTCCTAACCTAAACTAATATATAAAAAATAAGTAATATCTCATCCTCTAAATCTCTATTGGTAATCCTCTATTTATAGGCATCAAAGCTCAATTAATTCTTTCTAAGAATGAACTTCCTCCTAGGGGTGAGCATTCGGTTATTAATCGAACCGAATTAACATTTCGGTTATAACCGAAAACCGAAATTGCCCTATTTTGAATATCCGAACAAATAACCGAAATACCTGATAACCGAATAACTGAATTAATAATTCGGTTATTCGGTTAATAACCGAAATTAAAACAGACAATGGAGATCATCTATAGTAATATGGAGACCATTAAATCGTGACTGAATTTTATGTTGCTCTTGCGAGTAATCCAAAACATCGTATCCTAACTCAATGACCAACCCATCAGTGAAGTATGCAATAAGCCAAGTCCATTTCAACAATAAAGGGAATGGGAGAACCCTAGAAAATTCCAACATAAAACACTGCATCTAATTATTCAAGTTTAAAGGTTCCATGATTATGTGGAAGTTTCCTAGAAATCTCTCTCACACACGCACACACATGCACACATACTTATACACGCAGGAAAAACAATGATAGAAGAAATCTGTTTGAGGTCGCCCAGATCCTCCTCCGACCTTCTCGGGTCACTCGGATCTGGTTTGAGGTCGCCGGAGGGGTCGCTGGTGCCGGCTTCTAGGTCTCATACGCTGGTACCGGATCTGGGCCAGAGACTTTTCAGTTTCTATTTTCCAAGCAACTTAGCAAACGAACAGAGTAAAAGAGAGAAAAAGAGATCTGTTTGATTTAATGATTTTAGAGAAAGAAAAGGAGAGGACTTTTTATTTTAGGTGGGATTTATGTCACAGGCTTGAGAGGTGGCACGTGGGTTTCATTATGTATTCCCTCATTATGTAACTATTTCTTCTAGCTATGCTGCTATGCACAGAAAGTGTTAAAAAAAACCGAGTGTTATTCGGTTATTCGGTTAAACCGAATAACCCAAAAGTAATATCCGTACAAACTAACCGAAAACCGTAAAAAAATTCGGATATAACCGAAATGTTAAAAATACCCGAATTGTCAGAAAAATTCGGATAAATTATTTCGGTTTGGTTCGGTTTTTCGGTTATAACCGTTTTTTGCTCAGTCCTACTTCCTCCTACTCGCAATCAATTTCTTTGAAAGAGATCTTTTAGATGGACTTTCCCTTCCTTTGCACCTCATTTCTTCTTGTTGTAAGATTCTTCTTGTTTCTTTTCTTCCATGAATAGAAGCATTAAATATTATTCGATCACCCAAATTTTGATTTTATTGTAACAAAATATTAAATCCTACAAAACAAAATATATTAATTAAATCAACTAATATAATTAAAAGGTTAAAATAAGAATAACAAAATGTATGAATTATGTCTATCACCTATAATTCCTACTAATTTATGTATCGATAAATTTTACAATTACAAATTTATAGCAATACATAATATAATTCTTATTTTTTTATTGAATAGTGAATTAGCTTACTGTTTTAATATGTATTTTATGGGTCGAATATTTACTCAGAAAAAAATAAATTATAATAAAATCAATCCTGAATAAAAAATCAATGTCTCGTGATTCCGATACTGGTGTCTCTTCTAATTGCGTAAAATATAATACAAATGCAAAAATGTTAAATTTTAATTAAATATAAAAATGTTAAATTTCAATCGAAATGAGAAAAAAAAATACTACTTCCATCCATTTCCTTAATATAAATCGTATTAAATCGTTTTAGATAAATATCTTTGTTCCTTAATATAAGTCGTTTTAGAATTTCAAGTAAGCATTAATTACTTAGTTTCCTAATATTACCCCAAGTATTAAATATAACTTTGATTCTCTCACCATTTTATGTCCAATAAATACATTCTCTTCTTCTAATACAAGGTCAAAATAGACAATTATATTATAATTAATATTATATAATCATTTCCTTAATACTTATGCACAACTCTAAAACTACTTATATTAAGTAAGGAGTAAAGCTTTTCACGTGTCCTCGTGAGTTACCTCCATGATTGAAGCCGGGGACTTTCACAAACACGATGTCAAACAAACACGGTAGTTAGTTAGTTAATTGCGCGCGTGACCTTAACGTTCTCTGTCCTAAACCAAATACACTTGTTCCAAATAATAATACTACTAATAATAAAAAGAATCATCCAATTAATTACTATAATTTTATAATACTAATAATTTAAATTGCAACAAACAAACAAATGGAAGAAGCACAATCATTATTATTTGGCAGCACTAGCAGGGCAGGTGGAGAGTTGGGTTTATCGAAAAGGCATCAAATTCATACTTTAAATTCTAGGGTTCCAAGTGGATCATCAAATGTGGTGGTGAAGTTGAAGAAATTCAAGTCCTTGCATTGCACTGAGTTACTCAGTGCTACTACTAGTACAGCAACAGCATCAGCTGGATTTTCTTTGTTTAATTCAATCAGGTCAGTTTTATAAGCAACTTTTTCTTTTTTGTGATTGCTTAATTATTATTGGGATAAGATTATTGTTACCCATATGGAAATAATTTAATTAGTGGTGTAGTTTTTGAAAGAGTAACAAATTACTGTACTATTGTTGATGATTTGTGATTTTAAAATTATGATTGGTGTATAATGTTTGGTTAATTTTATTTGTTTAATTCGATGGGATCAGTTTTATAGGCTTTTTTAATCCCTTGAATTTTTAATGGATTTAGATTGTTGTCACTCATATGAAAAGAATTGAAATTTGTTGTGTAGTTTATGAAAGAGTAGCACATTATTGTACTGTTGTTGATGATATATGCTTTTAAAGTTATGAATATGATTGGTGTATAATGTTTGGTTGGATTGTTAGAACAATTTGATTATGGAGGACGACGAATATTAGTTTTTGTATAAGGCAATTGAAGTTTAATATTGTTAGAAGAAAAGGGTAGTATTGAATTTAAGATTAAGAGGTAGGAAATTTGAGTCCTAATTTGTGAAAATAGAAAAATGTTTAGAGAATGGGTAAAGTGTGGTTATTTTAAAATGTTTTTGTAGAATACTTTTGGATGTTGTAAATGCGAAAATTTATGTACAGTAAAAAGGGGTTTAATAAAAGGTTGATCGGAGAAAGCTTGGCTGTGTCTAAGATGGTTGGGGGTGAAGATACAACATTGACTTCGGATGTGAAGTCGGGAAATATGGTTTTCGAACCTATTCTAGAGGAAGGAGTTTTCCGGTTTGATTGCTCTGCTGATGATAGAATTGCAGTGTTTCCAAGCCTTTCTTTTGTTAATCCAGAAGATAGGGACATGCCTGTTACGAAGTACTCGCAGAATTCCATTATATACCCCTACTTTTGAGTGTGTTCGTGGACAACAAATTGTTAATTTCAAGGTCAGTTATTTGGCATCTTTTGTTTGATGTATGACAATTTAAGAATTCCCTTTTAAGGTGTGTGTGCAACTTGTTGATGTTATATAGATTGCCTTTGCTTTAGCTTCCTGCCGGTACCACATTCTATGGAACAGGCGAAGTTAGTGGACAGCTCGAACGTACAGGGAAGAGGGTAAGATACTTGATTTGAATTATTCTCAATAATAAATTTGTGTAACTTCTTTAGGTCTTGAGTAATTCTACTATGTATAGGTTTTTACTTGGAATACAGATGCATGGGGTTATGGTCCTGGAACTACATCCTTGTACCAATCACATCCTTGGGTGCTAGCTGTTCTTCCAAATGGAGAGGCACTGGGTGTTCTTGCTGATACAACAAGACGTTGTGAGGTTTTTGTGATATCTAGTTTAGCGTCTTATATTTATATTTATATTTGTATATGAGAAATGATTTATATGTTGACAAATTTATTGATGAAGTTGGATTGCGATTAACGTGGACTGATAAGATAGAATAAATTACTTTGGGCCCTTCTTAATTGCGTCATATCCCATGTATCATCATACGTCGGTATTTACTATTAACATAAATTTATCGTCATATGTAACAAAACTCTTTGTTTATATATATACACATATCATCGAATTGGTAACTTTTTTATTAGTAGTAAATTTCTTTTTGTCTTTGTTTTGAGTAGGTTGATTTGCGGAAAGAATCAATTGTGATGTTCAGTGCTCCATCATCCTATCCTGTCATTACATTCGGTCCATTTTCTTCACCAACTGATGTTTTGGCATCGTTCTCTCGTGCAGTTGGTAATTTCCTGAACCATTTTGCATATTGATTGTGTACACTTGTAAGAGAGAGGCTAACAAGCTGAAGGGTGAAAAAAAGTGCTTATGTCTTCCTATGGATAGGGTTGAACGACATAGTAGTTCAACATGCAGCGTTGTCTTCATGTGGTTCATGATTTTATCTTTTAAACAAACAGGAGAATAAAAAAATACAAACCTCACTTGTTTTCCTTTGTTCTATTATGATTAGCACTTGCAAATAGTTTGATTAAAATCAATTATTTAGTGCATTTCTATGTATGGGGACCAAATTATTTTTTATTAATTTAATGCTACAACACTTACGCTATTGCAATTCATATATGAGCTGGCATGTTTATTTAGAATAGTCATCTCATGATTAACTATCAATTACCCTCTTTCTCTTTCTCCCTCTTTAATTTTTTTTTGTTTAAGTGTATTAAGAAAGGAATATTACAATGGCTAAGGGGCCCCAATACTATATTCTGAACATCATAATGTGAAGAAATTAGTATGACTGAAGGAAGAACATAACAAGTACTAAGTAGCAAAAACAGAATCCTTGGAAATATGTTTGTGATATTTTTTGGAAGAGTGTAATCTACGTTTGATTAGATCAAGGATTCTCTAGCTAAAAGTCCTTGTATTTCTCTCATTCCAAACCTAGTACGCAGTAGTAGAGACAAAGAGCAATAATTTGGGCTTTAAGCTTACAACCTTTAATAATTGTGAAACTGTGCTAATAAATCTTCCCAGCTGGAAGTGGGATGGTGCCATTCGCAAGTTGTAAATACCTCAGTAAGAATGAAGTTGGAGTACCGAGAATCAAAGAAGATGTGGTGAAAATCTTTTTTGTAGTTCTCACACAGCTTACAAAGAGGATCAATATGTTTGCCAAATCTTCTAATGACATCTGCAGTATATGTCACGCCCCCACCCTTAGAGAGGCATGATTAGGGGAATTGGGGAAGGAGAAATGGTTTTAGAAGTAACTCTTGTTAGTTTAAGTAAATTTATTTAAAATGCTCCGATTCAAACAAAAACTAAACATAAATTTTTTTAACATTTTCTTATTACACCAATACATAAAAAAATTAAACATCCAAAACAAAAGAATCTTGCTTTAATGATGTATTCGATATATAAGTACACAAAACCATATTCATGGATTCACTGTTACACTTAGCACATGTAGTGTCAAGTCATCTCATACTTCGTTTCTTGCCTTCCTTTTCAAAGGAGACCCTGAAAAATGTATATAGAGGTGAGCTTCACAAGCCCAATAGAGAATACTAAAAAAACCTTAAATTAAGGTATAATGCAATTAATAGAAAATTCATGCAAATCCTTCAACAAGTACGTAACCTTTGTTATGTTTGAACAAAACCAATATTCTAATTTTGGCTAGGAACCAACCATTAGTAAAGCTCCTAATTTTGGCTAGGAACCAACCATTCTCAAGGGATTTGTCCCGGAGTCATCCCCGAGGGAATCCATATCCTAATTCAAGGTTAGGAACCAACCTTTATCATTCCAACTTAAACAACACAATCTAATTTCAATGCATAATCACTTTGTTACCACTTTCACCTTCAAAATTATATATGAATGTATGATGGGATCAAACCGAAAACATTCACATGTTCATACAATTTCTCAGCCTTGCAATCACATACTATAAGACAAATTATAAAAATTGTGTAAGCATAATTATCTAGTACCGAAAGTGTTTCACAAATATTTCAGCATTACTTTAGTTTGATAGAATTGTTATAACTCTTTTTTGTTCAGTCTTTGGCATTGATTTCACTTTAATAGAAAGTACACTTTCGGGGATATATTTTAGTGTCAAAAATCACCAAATTACGTTATATAATGAGTGAGCTATAACTCTTCAAAATTGGTCTACACGTGCTGAAAATCAGCATGCAGAATGTTATAAGCTGCACTTTTGCATGAAGTCAATAAAATACTTGGACACTTTCGATTAAGTTGATTTTTGGTATAAACAAACTAGATATACGTGTCTTACAAATAAAAGTTTCAAACAAAGTTAACGGTTAGATCTTTTCAAAAGAACCTTAGAATAGACCATAAATATAGGACTGGTTACAATTTTCTGCATATGTATATGTCTATATAGATCACTTATAACTCTTCCAAATACCAATATATGTTATATATACTCAACCAAATCATTTAATCAGTCTCTAATAAGCTTGTAAGGATGAATAGCTTCACATTTTAACTTCAAGCACACATAATAATAAGCATGAAACATAGTAAAACATCTTTAATACATCATGTATTATATGCATAGGTTAATTAAACCAAATATCACCTTTTAGTAATCAATAGTTAAAACTTTTGATTATAACTTATAAACAAAGTATCCAAGGCAAGTTATATAGATCATCATTCATTAGAAATTAGAGTTCTCACAGTATACATCTTACCATGGAGTGCCAAGCAAAGTATAAAGGAGAATCTTGGGACATGAAGCTTGTGCCAAACCAAATTCTACCATGTAACAGGTTGAGGCCCGTGTCAAATAGAGTCCCAAATGACTCTAGCATTAACTTGAGATGAAAGCACTTGATTCCAAAGAATCTGATCCTCATGAATGGGATTGCTATGTCTAGAGTAATCAAAGGAGTTTCTAAACCTGATCATATCATGATGTCTAGAAACAAGAAGACACCATTCACCATTCTGCAAAATAGATCCCGCCATAGCATTGTCACCAAACTGAGTATGAGTAATAATACGAGGAAATTGGGAAATGAGAGGAGCCGCATTGTACTAGGGTTCATGCCACAAAGAAATATGCTGACCATTCCTTATGTTAAAGTTAAGAAACTAAAGAGCAGCGTCCCTAAGCTTAAGCACTTCCCTCCAAATCCAGGAACAATCAGCAGGAATAAGAATAGTCAACAAATGTTTTTGCCTAAGCACAGTCTGTTTAATTGCAGGAGCTCCCTTACAACTTGTGTAATATAAGGGCCCTGCTCTAATCCTCCAAATTAAGAAGTATAGTTGAATTGCAGGAGCTTCCATGACTTGTGTAATATAAAGGTCCTATTCCCAGTCCTCCAAAATTTTCAATCCCAAACCTCCTGCCTTAGATTAGGAAATTGTACTCCGAGCAACTTTGTAGCAATATTTAGCCAAACTAGAGCCTTTCCAAAGGAATTTACAAAGGCTACTTTGTATGGAAGATATAAATATTTAGGGAGAATTAATTGAGATGACCAAAACGTTTGGGTAGCAAAGAGAATGGAGTGTATGAGTTGAAGTCTACCGGCATAAGAAAGAGTAGACGTTGCCCTAGCAGTAATCTTCTCAATAACAGGTAAACAATCATTTCTTGTAAGTTTTGAGGAGATGAGGGACCCCTGAAACTTTTATAGGAAGAGAGCCTATGGTAAATCCTAGGGTAGTGATGATCTCAGATGATATATCGGGAGAACCATTAGCAAGGAAGCACTGACTTTTAGATGCACTAGGTTGAAGCCCATAAATTACCCTCTTCTGCAACTGCTAAGCTTTCTTTATTTAATTTTCATTTATTTAAGTTTACTTTATGCCATTTGTTGTGTTTTCCCTAAGCCAATACCTAAAGTGTAGTTAGGACAATTAGCTCACTGGTCCTCTTACTCGATTCTGTAATCAATAAGTGTGTGCCAATCGTTTTGAATTTTTTATAGGCTATACATATCCATATTATCAAGTCTCTTTCTGCTACCATTATCAGAAGTTAAAACATTTACACTCGCTCTTTTCCAACTTTTGTCAGGTCCCTTGCTCAATTTGGCATGACTGTTCATTTCAGTATGGGGTAACTTAATTTAGTTATGACCAGAAACTTCATGCAAGAAAATGCATGGAGAAGAAAAGATAACATTTAAGCTTTAGTCATATTAATAATCATGATTTATGAACTTTCATGGTAACATACTCCTCCATATTGTCAAGTCTCTCTCTGCTACCAAGTTACAAACATTTTCACCGGTTATTTTCCAATTTTCTCAGAACCTTGCTTCAATTTTACAATACTGTCCATTTTATATATAAAGTAAAATTTATTTATTTATGAACAGAAACTACATGCAAGAAAATGGACACAGAAGAAAAGAAGCATTTAAGCTTATTTTTATGACATTTCATGGTAACATGCATTGCATTGCCCACATCATTTTCTCAACAATCATGTATATATGTTTGATATAAAAAGAATAGTTCTATGATATGCCTGTCACTTTAGGATGGCTATGATGATCCATGATATTATATGAAGATCTGTACAGAGTCTTTACCAGTAATAACATGCTCAGGATTTAAAATTTCAATTTTCTCCTCTAATGCGGAGTCCTTGGGATGAAATTAATATCTGTTGAATCTTGAAAGTATGTTAATCTGTTTAAGATATTCTAATTTCTACTTATTAAATCCACGCAAACATATGTACTGATACAGATACAATCCTTCGTAGTTTTGCATACTATCATCCCACATTTCAGAGTAACTAAAGCGATTATAGTGTAACAAGATGGCATCCCCTTTTGACGCCCTTCATACTTTACATGATTACTTATCAAAAATAAAATAAATAAAAAATATCTCTTTGAGAATCATTGTCTGCCTTATAATAGCTGTCTGATTTTATGTTGGAGATTCTAGTGATGTTTGTCGTTTATGGTTCATGAAGATCCAACTTTTTGTATAACTGTGGAAAAAATTATTTTGTGTTTAACTCAACCTTTCATATAGTGCAAGTAAAGTCTTTGAAGTAAATTCGCTGTTTCGTCATTTATTCTGTGCTTGTCCGCAAATGCACGTGACTGTGGGGCCTTGATGCAAGTGGCTTGACTATAAATTTTTAACTAGGAACTGTATTTATGCCCCCAAAGTGGTCCCTGGGTTATCAGCAATGCCGTTGGAGCTATGACTCTGATGCACGAGTTCGTGAGGTTGGTCCTTTTTGTTATTTACATTATCTTAGATTCTCTGTGTCATTATGAATTTCTTTCTATCTATATATAGGAATGTGTACATATATTTGATCAAGTTGTCATTTAAATACTTTAACTAATTTTCATATTTATTTCCTTCGTTTCAACTTTTTTCTTATTTTTATTTTTTCTCCTGATGAGTAAATGGTAAACCTTTAACCTGCTTGAAAATTCATTTTCAATTGATATAAAAGTTTTTACTTTTTTGGTTTTTTGTTTTTTGTTTTTTGGTGATGATTTTACAAATAATCTCCAAGCCTATACAGCTTATTTGTTGTTTCTTCTTTAGCAATATAACGCGTATCTCTGATATTTTATTTGCCAAAACCAATTTGCCACCTGCTCTATGATCCTTATGTTCCATATGCTTTTACCTATTCACATGTACAGATTGCCAGGACATTTCGGGAGAAAGATATACCTTGTGATGTAATATGGATGGATATCGACTACATGGATGACTTCCATTGCTTCACTTTTGATAAGGCATGATTTTCCATAACTATATTACATATTGCATATGGCAAAAAGCACTTTTTATCCCATTGTGATTGTAGTGTTTTAAGCAATTAGCCACTGTGCTTTTAAAATATTCAATTAGCCGACTGTACTTTTTAAAAATGTTCAATCAACCAATTCCGTCCAATTTGAGTAACCGACGTTAACAAATCTGCCAAAGTTGCTTACGTGGCTTTTTGAAAAAAATTAATAAATTATGTGGTATATGCTTGTTTAATGGATTTTCTTTATATTTTTTTCTTCTCAAACAAAATAATAAAATAATAAAATCATTATGTGGTAAAAAAATTAAAATAATAATAAAATTAAAATAAAAAATGAATTAAAATATTTATTTTAATTTTAATTATTTTTTTACCACATAATGATTTTATTATTTTATTTTTTTTGTTTGAGAAGAAAAAATTATAAAGAAAATCCATTAAACAAGCATATACCACGTAATTTTCTATTTTTTTTCAAAAAGCCACGTAAGTAATTTTGGCAGATTTGTTAACGTCGGTTACTCAAATTTGACGGAATTGGTTGATTGAACATTTTTAAAAAGTACAGTGGGCTAATTGAATATTTTAAAAACACTAGTGGCTAATTGCTTAAAACACTACAACCACATGTGGGTTAAAATTGTTTTTTGCCTATTGCATATTGACCTGCCTCTCAAATTTGCAAATTTAGGCAATGGTACATTCATTCATTTCCATGCTCAATTCTTTAAATGTGGACGACCAAAATTGTTATTTGGATTTTTATATAACACAAATTCTTTGACAGCTGCTGTGGCATTGAACGCTTCAGAATCAAATTGTCACATCACACATGAGAAGAGATGGAGAGGGAGGGAGGGAGGGGAGGTGGCTATGAATAAACATGACTATATAGTAACTTCCTCCGTTTGTAAATGAGAAATATGAATATAAGGCTAGTATAAAACACGCTTAGACACAATATTATGAATGCATTATTTTTCAGTTTTAAACTTTCAAGGCTAAAATTTATTATTAGAAGAGATTTTTTTTAAACAAATCATGTAAATCTTAACATTTGCTAAAGAAGTGAACAAATAAAACAGGATTTTCATTTCTATAGTAGTAATCATAAAAGGGTGGAAAACCTATAAAATAATCAGCATTCAGCACTAACCTATGGATGGCATGAAACTAGAGTACTAAATATTAATTGGCTATTCAAGACATGAAGAGCTAACATGAAAATTGAGTACAAAACAATCGAAACATGAAGTTGCTATGCAAAACTCCAAATGCACTATACCTTAATTTTGAGCCAATTTCAGTATGGGTTGAGAATTTGTTCACTGGGAACCTTTCTCTATGGATCATTTCCTTCCAAAGCAAATTTGAATTTTTACCTCCACCAGGATGGGTAAAATGCAAATCCGTTTTTATCCATTTTATTTCCACTTGTTTCATCCATTTTATTTGAGTTGGGACTGTTTCCACTTGTTTCATTCGTTTTAATTCCTTTTTGATGGAATTTTCTGCCTTTGCATTATATCCTGTCTTTGTATCTAATAAAATGTTAATCTTTGCTGTTTAGAAAATACCTACGATATGGATATGGATATGGATCAGTTCTCTATACAAGATGTTTAGCTTCCTTCCATGGTAACCAAGTTATACAGCTAAATCTTCTTACTGCTCTCAGGAACGTTTCCCAGATCCCCAATCTTTGGTGAAAGATCTTCATGATAATGGTTTCAAAGCAATCTGGATGCTTGACCCTGGTATCAAAGAGGAAGAGGGTTATTTTGTTTATGATAGTGGTTCTGAAAAAGACATTTGGATCCAAACAGTCGATGGAAGGCCTTTTGTTGGTAGATATTTTTATCTGTTTCCACTTGTACTTATATCCTGGTTCTTAAATCTCTAAATTTGACTTGTGTCTTCTAGGGGAGGTATGGCCCGGGCCTTGTGTTTTCCCTGACTTTACGCAATCAAAGGCTCGTTTGTGGTGGGCGAGTCTAGTTAAAGATTTCATTGATAATGGTGTGGATGGTATATGGAATGATATGAATGAACCAGCTGTCTTCAAGGTGAAATTAAACAAGTTCCTCTCAAACTCATTCTTCCACATGTCCACTTGTTCTTTGTCTCAGACGCTTCTTTTCAGACGGTAACGAAGACAATGCCTGAGAGTAATTTTCATAGTGGAGATACTGAACTTGGAGGACAATCACGCACACTATCACAATGTATTATTCATCACCCCTGCATTGCTCCCTTTGTTTTATGTATTATTCACTAAAAGTAGGTATATATCATATGTTACGGTAGTAATGCAGAAAACAAGACAAATTCCATTTTGGTTGTAGTAATACTGCACAAATCATTTAAACTTCTTACCAGTTTCTAATTATTTATATAGGTTTATGGCATGCTGATGGCAAGATCAACATACGAAGGCATGAAATTAGCTAATGAGAGTAAGCGTCCATTTGTTCTCACTCGAGCTGGATTTATTGGTAGCCAAAGGTATGCAGCAACATGGACCGGAGATAATCTATCTACCTGGGAGCACCTGCATATGAGTATCTCCATGGTTCTCCAACTGGTAATTAGCTCGGTTTCTCTCTACAGTTGCCTGAAATGGTTGATTCATGCATTCCAATTTAATTTGAGTTCTTTTATTCTCTTCATTACTATGCATCATCGTCTATACATTTTCCATTATAGACATTTACTCATAATAATTGTCTTAGACTTATTCATATAGATGTACTGTATTGATTGAGGTGTATGGAAGTTGTAGAAGAGTTGACCATGATGTTAAACCTATGGAAATGGAAGTACTGTAACTGACTTGACTTTAGTTAACAGTGAACTTTAGAATGTACGACATTATTGCCTTTGCTTTAATTTAATTAAATTTCAAATGCATTTAACATTTGTAATGTCATAAAGAAAAGTTGATTTAATCCTTACCTGATAAATATAAGGTCCTGGACACAGTAGAATCTAATTTATGCAGTTGCTACTAGTCATCCCATAAACGACATCAAATATGTGAGCCAAAAGAGGTGAACTAGAGATCAGTTCAAGCCTACTAAAGTAAGAGGAACTAACGTGAAGAAGTCTTCTTAAATTAATAATACATGTTCTGGAAATGTCCTGAAATTCTAGAATATGATTTGGATATATATTTTTGGAAGTAATTATGGTAATTCAAATGGTCAAAGAAGTGTTTTAGTCTTGCAAGTCATCGTCAAATGTAGTCATCAGCCAATGTAAAATTCCTAGGTATGCATTTATTCTATGGTCTACAAAAATGTTTTACTTTAATCTTTCTAGGCAAAATGAATTTGATTCTGTTTATTTCTTTTAAATTTTATTTTTCTAATTTATTCCCGCTTCAATTGCTATATTTTGAAGATTAGATCATGCTAGATCTATCCAAGGAGGGGCGCACCTACCACATTTCATCCATGTCCTCTGAATGCCTTCCATCCAACTATTTTCTATTTTACTTCACTGCATTAGTTTTGGTATTAGAGCCTGTTTTATTCTGTTTTGAATATGATTATAGTTTATCCAGCTTTGGTCCATTGAGATTTATGCTTTCCTCTTGGACTCGATCTACATTTCACCTATACTCTCAAAAGTTTTTTCCAGTTACTTCTGTCCTATATACTGTGCTACTTCGATTTTGGTGTCATAGCCTGGTTGATTATATCCTAAATATTTTTTATTTCATTCCTGCTTTATTGGTTGCATTTTGAGGATTATCCAAATACGTTGAAATCATCTTGAACTCAGAGTGGTGATTCTCTATGCTTACCTTGTCTCACCACAATTCAAATTAGTTCCCATACCAAGTTCTTCTTCTCGTTACATGTAACAACTCGGGTCAAATTTCAAGTCCGAATCAAATCATAACGTACCAAGGGCACAATCCATTATCTCCACAATATCTTCTTAGGTCATTTTAAGTCACCGCAAGCTCACCCAAAAGGTCATGACTGAAGATATTAGTAATGGTAGGTTGAGTCCTTATATACATATCAAAGCATCCCACATATTTCGATGTGAGACTGAGGTGTCACATTCCATGTACTGAAATGACCTGCATTTTAAGTTGGCATTAAATTGACTCTATGGTGAGAGCTTGAGTGCTTCATTGTGCATTTTGTTTTTCATTTTCTGAATAAACTGAATATTTTCTTGGAACTTTTAGTGTTCTAAATTTTTTTCGGTTTTTGGCTTGGAATTTGTTTGGTTGGTTGGAATGGAGTTAAATATGCTGCTTCATTTAGTTTGTTGCTTTATTTGTTTTTTTTTTCATGATACTCTGTTGGAAGTTTACTTCGTCTCCAGGGACTTAGTGGCCAGCCACATTCAGGGCCAGATATAGGTGGATTTGCTGGAAATGCAACACCCAAGCTCTTTGGAAGGTGGATGGGTGTCGGTGCCATGTTTCCATTCTGCCGCGGGCATTCTGAAAAGGGAACCACAGACCATGAACCTTGGTCTTTTGGCGAAGAGGTTTGCAATCATGTTAAGAGTTATATTCACTTCCAACTTGTGGTTTGTATATAAATGCTTACAATCCACACTATCTGATAACACCACTTAAAGTAAAGCTAATTTTCTCCAATAACCACATGACATTAAAGCATTTGACAATAAAGTGATTACCGAATAGTATTAACTTTAGGTAACTGGACCAGAAATAACAAATATATTATTGCCGTATGGTTCATTAATCATTATGTTTCTTTCATATATATAGGATTTCACGGGACAGTAGTACCAAATTTTTTAGAGGAAACTACTGTTAGATCCTTTGGGCTCCTTGTGTTTCCAAAGCCTTGCATATTTTTCCAACCAAGTTGTGCAAGCTTGTCCTGCATCAGGTTTCCTTTGCTGAAAATAACTCGACTTAGTTGACTTTGGGGCTCGGCCAAGAATACCACAAAATGTAATTTCGGGGTGAATCACCAATGTTCTTGAGCTTCAAAGTTAACATGTCGGTAGCACAAATAAGAGTGTACTTATAGTCTCCTTTGACACATGAGTCAGTGCTGGCATGCCTGGCATGTCACATCACAGGTCCCAAATCCATGTGCTTGCTAAGAGGAATGATGTGGCAAGGGATAAGTGGCAAAAAGTCACATATGACAGTTTCCGTAAACTTACCAATGGGAAAGTTAACAAAAACCATATTATCAACCCGCAACTTTGTGTTGGGAATTCAGGCTGCATCATATGGCTTCAGGTGTTTCTCTTTTTTTTTTTCCTTTTTAGACTGCTTTGGTGTTTCATGTTTATGTTAATGGGGGAGTATGTGTTTTTTATTTTAGTGTGGAGTGCAACCTTCTTTGCAGAGTTTGGGGTTTGGTTCAATGAGGATGGCAAGATCTTGATGAGTTGCGGTCCTCTTTAAAGGGAGATTTTATCACTTAAAAGAGATCTATGACTGCTCTCGAGTTTTTAAAAATTTATTATCTCTGTTACACTTTGATTTTATTATTTTTATATGGCTGAGAAGCAGTATACGGATTATTTGCACAATGGTATCAATCACATTTATGTTCGAGAATTATCAAATGTTCCTTAATAAGTTTTAAGTACGATTATTTCTTTCTTTTTTCATTTTATTTTTTAAAATTTTGTTTTACTTCCACAAAAAGGGGAAAGGGGATGGTAAGGTGGGCCCCTTAAGTTGAGCTAATATGTTTCCCAGTTTACAGTGGAGGCAGCAATGTGCACTCAAACAGCATCATTGGCTGCTATCGACTATTTTAGCTATCATGATATTAGCAATGGAGTTAGGGTGAATCAGTCACAATAGCTGTGATATTAGCAATGCTGTTACTGATGAGGACAAGAAGTCTAGAGTTCAGAAGAAATTTGTATTTATTTAATTAAAGTTTTGTTATGTTTTGATGTTTGGCAATTTTCTCCTATATAGATGACCAAAAGGAGTTTAGGAAGCATTATGACTGTCAACTGTGTTGACTTGTGTCGACGCAAGAACTTCACCCTCACTCCCTCAACTCAACTGCGCATGTAACACATGGCACAACTATCTTTTACTAAGTAACAAATTTATTTATTTTTAGATGTCCATAATTCTGTTCAAATTCAAGCTTCAATATCTGTTTTTGTGAACAAATTTTAACTAGTACATAATTCATATATGTTACAGTGCGAAGAAATTTGCCGCTTGGCACTAAGAAGGCGCTACCGGCTTATACCACACATATACACGCTTTTCTATTTGGCACATACAAGGGGTATTCCAGTGGCAGCTCCGACATTCTTTATTGGTGGGTTCTATTGGTGTTGAATCAGTTTTCCTCAATATAGGACATATTAATTTGGTTTTCTTATATAGGTTTTGTACGTTCATAATTACTTGCTGCAGATCCAAAAGATTCCAAGTTGAGAACAAATGAGAATTCCTTCATGTTGGGACGTCTTCTTATTTATGCAAGGTTCTCATTCTCTTCCTTTTGTAATGTAAGTAATAGGTGATTAGACAATATCTTACATATTCTAATTACGTTTTCCATTTCTCTTATGTTTAGTATTTTATAGTGATGTCTAGAGATAAATTAGTCATAATTATTACGGAGAGCCCGCCTGGCCCAACGATCTCTTATATACTTTTCCGGTAGTAATTCTAGGGACTATTGCATGTAACATAGGCTTAGCGGTTCTAGAACCGTCAATGATTGGGGTACTCCTATACTTCTAATAGAGAAGCAGAGGCTGCAAATGAATTGAGTAACTATTATGAAGCTCAGATTGGACTTCTGATACTAGTGTAAAGAAAAATTTTAAATTTTGTTTTGTGTATGTAAACGAATCATGGTTGAGCTTGAATCAAGAGCTTAGAGTATAGCATTATAGTTTGATTGAGCATAATCAAGAGCTTAGAGGTATAGCATTATAGTTTGATTGAGCATAAGAAGCATATGCTTATATGGTAACTTGAGTATATGCATATTATATGGGTATGATGTTGGTAACTTGAGGGTGCCCTGTCATGATCTTGAAACACAATTATACACAAGGTATTCATTTGTTTACTCATCTGTGGTACACACAACATTTTGGTTCCCTGCTTCATGTCCACAGGTCCCTGCCCCCTGGGATCTTATTTGTTCCCCTGAGACCATGTTCTCCTTCCAGGGCATCTATGCATGCAGTTCCTGCTGATCTCCTCCAGTGAGCGTGCAGTATCCGGTTACAACTCCTAGTGAATATTTGGTTACCTTTAGGACGAATATGCAATGCTCCAATTGTGCATTCTGGCAATCAAAAAGAGCTGATATTTTAAACTTGTGTATCCCTATTAGATAGGTACTCGATATGGATACCCCTAAATGTGTTACCATGAAGTGAAAAAATTAAAATTTATTTGATACATGCATTATGGGGTTGAAGAATAATATTGATAAATTATTGAAATTCTAAGGGAAAGTCTTGATTCGATATACTATGCTCTTTCCGACCTTTGTTGTTCAATCTCTCTCTCTCTCTCTCACTCATTCTCTCTCTCCCCTTATGACATGCTTTGGCCCACTATGTTTTGCATGTTCTTGCCAGATTTTGTGAATGGTTTTTTAGATTGTTGAGCAGAGCAAGTTAATCATTAGATTTGATCTATGTTAAGCCAATCTGAAGGGCTTGTAATTAAGATAAACTAAGTTACCTACTTCACTCTTTTACTTGTTTGAGAAACTGATTTGAACTAAGATATGCATTTTGCTTGATTAACGGTTTAATTCTAACTGTCTTTCTTTTCTGACATTTGATATTTAAAAATCAATCTCTTGTCATATCATTATTGTAAATCACGCTAACAAAAAGATAGTTTCTCTTTCTGTTATAATACTTTTTGTTTCTGCTTTTATGGGAACACTGTTTTCACGTGGCAGTAGCTTTTGCAACTAGATTGTGGAATGTTCAAGAAAACTATAATACTATTGTACTACTATACTACAGATATCATGCAATTGAAGTTTTATTATCCTTGTATTATCTGCGGAAAACTGCCTTAGATGAAATAGATTGCCTTTATATAACTATGCAAATAGGTACTATGCATGTACTTCTTCCTATTTCATTTGACAATTTCAATGTCAGTGCTTTGGTGCAAAGGGGTTGTAGTTTCTGTTTTGACTTGCAAAACTAGTCTAACATTTGATTTGTTGATAGCAGCACTATGCGTGACCATGGGGTGAACCAGTTGCAGCACACATTGCCTAAAGGCATTTGGTTGAATTTTGATTTTGATGATTCACATCCGGTAATATTCCCGAACAATGTGAGCATATTCAAACTTCAAAGTGTCTTTCTTGTAGCCTTAACTAACATTTTTTGCACCATTTCTATTTTGTGGATATATCAGGATTTACCAGTGCTGTATCTGCAAGGTGGATCAATCATTCCCTTTGGTCATCCTTATCAACATGTTGGTGAAGCTGATCCAAGTGATGATTTATCCGTACTCGTGGCTTTAGATGAGCATGGTACTTTTTTTTGATGTCAACATTAAAGAAGTTCTCTAATACATTTGGTCTAAAATATGTTGTTAGTTTTGAATGGACAGTGATCCTATATTAAACTTGGACATGATCCTGTATTGAACATTAGTTTTCATTTTCCTATGTATTACTTCATCTTACATATTATTATGATCTCATATTGTTAGCTTAAAATGTTGAGCCATCAGTTGTATGAGACATCATATCTTTCTCTCTCCCCCTCTCTAACTTCATTCTCCCATCTGAGATTCTAAATTCAGGCATCCTGTTAAATCTGAAGCTCATTATAATTTGGAAGTTCCACAGAATAATATATTGGAATAAGATATTCTTGTGGAAACAGTTTAGAAGTGTAGAATTAAGCTTCGTGTGTTTATTCATCATCTTCTTATGTCACTTGTCAAGTGGAAATTCTTCCTGCTCTTTGCCTTTTAACATTTTGCTTGACATATTTGGTATAGTATCTCCTTTGCTCAAGTGTTATCAGATTAAATCACACTTCAACCTCAAAAGTTTGGGTGAAACTTCAACTTTTTCCTCAATGTTCCAGTAGAAAACTTCGCTTCTCGAGTTTTTAATTGGTTTCAACTTGGTCCGATTACAACAGATGCAGAATTGAGGATGGAAGATGCATAAATGATTTTTCCTGCCTTCATGTTTCTCTGAACTCACTTCTGTCACTAAAACATTTTATTTGAGCATTTGACATTTATGTTTTCGATTGGTTTTGAGTTGGTCAGAGTTGGAGTGGAACATCTGAAGATTCTGAACTGAAAATATATATGAGCATATTGACGGACTATTTGGAAATAACCGTATATGTTAAGTTTAGAGCTCATATGATCTAGAATTGTGATGTAGAGAGAACGTGGGAGTGTCTGAATCTCTCTAGATATAAAACTCTAGCTTACATCCCTCAAACTTTGTCTTGATTAGTTAGCTATATAAACCACCATTTACTTCTAGAAAAAGTTTCTTGAACAGATGCAGTTGACCGAATATAGCTTTAATTTTCTCAATATCAGGTAAAGCTAAAGGTGTTCTCTATGAAGATGATGGTGATGGATATGAATACACCAAAGGTGGATATCTCTTGACAACATATGTTGCTGAGCTTCAGTCTTCTATTGTTACTGTGAGCATTTCCAAAACTGAAGGATCATGGAAGAGGCCAAAACGTCGTTTACATGCACACTTGTTGCTTGGTAAAGGTGCTATGGTATGCTTTCTGACAATTAAGTACAACTAGTCATCCTACCAAGATTTGATGCTAATGAACTGCTACAAATTCAAAATTTTCTATGTATTGTTTTTTGTTAATCCTGAGGTTCTTCAAACAGCTTGATGCCTGGGGAGAGGATGGAGAGGTTCTGCAAATCATTATGCCTTCAGAAAGTGAAGTGTCAAATTTGGAATCCGCAAGTGAGAAAAAGTACAAGAGTCGTATGGGTAACACTGCTTCTCTCAAACTACCTAATATCAGTCCCTTCTTACTTGTGTCTTTTGTTTATTCAATGTTATCTATTTGTTATCATAATTTCCTCTAAAATTAAGAGGACACCTGTACTGATGATCAATGTAATCAATAAGTATGGCATTTTCAAATAATATTTCATATTTTTGTAAGTAATTTCTAGAGGCCAGGATGCTTATCCATCTTTATTATTTTGGATGTGATAATTGATAAATACACTTGTTTTGCGATCTACGTAGTTTAATATCTTAGTTATTTTATGTTGAACTTTGTGTATTTTCTGTTAAATATTGTTGGAAGCTTTTTTCAAGCCTGTCACAATGTTACCTCCAGGCAGTCAATCTGATTGTTATGATAGTCTGGGTTTATTTGTTGGCTAAATGTTATTGCTTTGCCTGAGAACAATTGTATGAGACTGAGAGCAGTCGCTTTGTGCACAATATGTTGCTGGGACTGTGGGACCAACATGTGAAATGGTCTTCATTTTGTTTGGAGAGGTAAAATGTAGGTAAAAATATGCTAACGGTGTTTGTTGATAGGATATGTTTATAACTAAATTTTAGACATTTAAAAATAATAACTAACAATATTAATTTTAATGATAATAATAATATTAAAAAAGAATAATGACAGTATCTGCAATTAGTTGAATAATAATTTATTAATTTTTCAAAATAATCAGTTCCTAAAGAAGTAATAGACCCTTTTATTTACACTTACGCATATAGAAGCCTTTCAGTCATTTATAAATAGTATTCTATTTTTGTAACGTGATTCACGCTTATATATTACATCATGTTGTTTCCTAATATATGAAAATTTGATTGCAGAAACTGCGAAGCCTATTCCAGATGCGGAAAAAAATTTCAGTGGCAAGGGACTAGAGCTGTCGAGGACTCCTGTGGTAATGAAAAGTGGTGATTGGGCTGTTAAAGTGGTTCCTTGGATCGGGGGCCGGATTCTTTCCATGGAGCACATTCCTTCTGGTAATGCTCAAGTACATAAAACTTTTCATCAGTTGAAAGGTCTATAGTATCATAGTAAATTTTTTAGCATGTATGGTTGGAAGTGGTGCCCATCTAACTCTATGCAAAGTTTAGATATATGGTAAAGATCATTTTGCTGTTCAACCATCCTCTTAAGCATAATCCGTAATGACTTAATGTTTAAGTGAGAATTTTATGATGTTTCTCTCTAGGAATATCGGCTGATTTTATCATAAATTAATTTTTCCTGTATGTAGGAAATATGTCATTCATGACATCCATTAACCCCTCATTTGACAACTGTGTAGGCGCAACTGAGCTTTTAATTCTTTTGATCAATTCTTCTCTGTTGGTAGACTATTCTCACATTGAAATGCGAGTCGACTCTTGAGAGTGATTTATATAACTGCACTCAACTTAATGGCTTGACCTTTTGGATTGGAAATTTAACACGGCATTAGAGCCTACTCTGTGTATGTTTGACTCCTTTAACAAGGGTCACACTCCATTCTGACCCTCAAATATCCTCTTGTGAGAGCCCAAAAGGAGAGCCTGTAAGTGAGGGGAACTCATATATAAATTGAAGCATCTTGTAGAGGAATTGAATCATCCCAAATCAAGAAGTTAGAGAGTAGAAAGTTATTAAAATACTCTTTAGTATATATTCTTAAATTACAGTTTAGTGTATACCCAATTTTGGCATTTATCCTAAAAGGATTATTAGGTGTTTTGGGATTTCGGTTGACTGTTGAGTGTTCGAACTATTACCTCTTGTATTCATATTTTCACATAGTGAATATTTTGATCCGTCTTCGTCCGTGGTTTTTTCTGGTTTGGGTTTTTCACTTAAAATTCTTCTCTTTTGTGTGTGCCATGTATTTATATTTTACCACCAAAATATTCCTGTGATCATTTAACTCCAATAGTACAGTTGTGCTTAATTTTATAACAAACTGGTACCAGAGCTATTTGGTACTTTTGTTACTATAAGAGTTACAAGATGTCGACAAAATATGAGATTGAGAAATTTGATGGCTAAATTAGTTTATATTTATGGTGTGTAAAAGTGTGCGTTTTGTTGGTCCAACAACTTACATAAGACACTTTTAAAAACAGAAAATTTGTCCGTTGAGAAAAATACGTATAAAGGTGTTGGGACAGGCTAGGAAAGAGCTACCGCTGCTACAACATCCGATGTTGAACGATCCGAAATTGTCGAGAAGGCTTCGCAGTGCACATATTCTTAATTTGGTAGATAAGTTTTATATAAAGTGTGGATGAAGACTCCGCAGCAAAATTATGGTTGAAGCTTGAGACTCTATATAACGAAATAACTTTCTACTTTCTAGCTTCTTGATTTGGGATGATTCAATTTTTCTACAGGAGCTCCAATTTATAGGCGAGTTTCACGGCCTAATGTGTGTATGAACTATCAACTAAATTTTATGGAAGAAAACACGGAGCCGCAATACGCAAAGCTAAAATCTTTGAACAAAGAGAGCTAATAGCTTTCTTTGTTCCGCCCCATGTAAGCACAAAGCAACACTGATATTGGTTAGTATTCATGTGGTCTGCAACCATGCCATGTTTAACCAACAAATGTTGCGTTTTTTCTTCTGTCAAATTTAGTTGCTTGTTCACACAAAGATTAGGTGGTGAAACTCGCGTACAAATTGGAGCATCTTGCAGAAGAATTGAATCATCCCAAATGAAGATGCTAAAGAGTAGAGAGAGTTCAGATAGTTTTTACAATACTCTTTAGTATATATTCTTTAATTAGAGTTTTGTGTATGCCAATTATTGTATTTATCTTGCGAGGTTTATTGGGTGTATTTGGAGTTTGAGTTGAGTATTTAAGTTGTTACTACTTGTATTCATATTTTCACATAGTGAATACTTTGATCCGTCTTCGCCCGTGTTTTTTTCGATTTGGGTTTTCCACATAAAATTCTTATCTCTTTTGTGTGTGTGCCATTTATTTATATTTACCACCAAAATATTTTCGTGATCATTAACTCCAATAGTACCGATTAGCTTAATTTCATAACAACTTTGTTATCCAATGTTGCAGAACATTATACGAATCAGATCAAATGCCATGTCAGGGTAAAGGAGAAAATCCTATAGAATACAAGGAAGCAAGACCATATATACACACCAATAAAAAGAACAAACAAAAAGGGGCGTGATAACTGAATTGAATTTTTTGGGAGATTGCATATTTAAATTTGATGTTAAAAGTAAATATTCATGATTATATGTAAAGTCCTTCAAGGAATATATGTACAAGGACTTAGTGGTAGATCAAATTTGTTAGGTTGATCTAAGCTTTTAATGTTTATCATTCTGTAAATGGATGTATAGATGAAGATATTAAAGCTATTAGGTTGATCTATATCGTGAGATGTAATAGATAGGCTTCAACAAAATCGTAGTCTATCGAGCTGATCAAAAGATTGCAGAAGCCAAGGCAGAATCGTAGAGCATCGAGAATCGTAGTGTGTCTGCCTTGAAGGGGCTCTCGTGAAATCGTAGAGTGGTCCAAACGTTTGCCGAGCCAACTCAGAGATCGTAGGATGCTCTCGGAAACGTAGAGTCTGCAAGACAAGCAAGTGAAGATCGTAGTGTGTCAGTCCTTAAGAGAAATCATAGTGTTCTCATTTGCCAGTATCAGATCAAGCACCAAGGTGGCAAGACACCACGATCAGAATCGTAGAGTATCATTTGCCTATGTCAGAAGCATCGAGCCTTGCCCATTTGTTTAAGAATAAATCCTAACAAATGTGGAATGGATTATAACGTTGAAGCCCTCGGCAGTCCCAATGTCACAAACAGTCATCCTTAGTATACAACAAAGAAACGTAATGAAGAAGCTAAGAAAAGTATTATGGGTTAGCAGAAAACACCTTTTCAGGTAGACCTGGCAAACGGGCGTAATGTCCGGGTTTTGGTGGGCTGAAAATATTAGGCTCGTGGCTCGTGGCTCGTGGCGGGCCGGCCCGGCCGCGGGCTTCTCCCTTTAATTTTTTTTTGCAAACTTTTTGCTACACCAGAAATAGTAATAATAATAAATATTAAAAATAATAAAATAATTAATAATAAACAATAATACAAACAAACACGATTAATTAATTACCTACATTAACTACATATCTCAATCAATTAAATTTTTAATAGTATTATAAATTAGTATTATTAATTAATTACCTACATTAACTACATATCTTAATAACAACCGGTTGCTGTGGATGGAACCCCCTTAATTATAGTTTTCAATTATAGTTAAAATATATTGAAGATTGCATTAAAAATAAATAGTTGTTATAGCTCAGTTGGTTTGAACTCTTATTTATTTACAAGTCTTGTGTTCAAGCCTCATAACCCACAAGTAGTAACATTCTATTTTTAAAAAAAAGTTTAAGGGGCCCGGGCCGCCCGCGGGCCGGGCCTTCACGGGCCAGGCCAAAAAGGCCCGGGTTTTGGTGGGCTGGAAAAATGAGGCCCAAAGCCCGGTTTTTGGCGGGCGGGCGGGCCGGCCAGGCCCACGGGCCTTAGGCCCGTTTGCCATGTCTATTTTCAGGTGTTAGGTGAGACAGCAGTCTGCTGTGTCAGTGGGCCAGACTGCTAATCAGAAGATGTGCAGAAAAGTCTACATCAAAGCTCAGAAATGTCAAATGCATTTAATGCTTTAACGGATGTCTTCAACGGATACATTTCAAAGACCTAATATATGCAGAACATCAGAAGATGATAGAACCAAGCAAGCATTGAATAAAAACGCTGAAGAACACTCAACGCTCAACACTACGATCCGAAAAGAGAAAGCTTGCTCAGCTACTAAGTTCTTTCGAACAAGAGCTTAACGGCAACTGAGTAGCACCATTCAAGAACTCATCAACTACTATTAAGTGAAGTAATAAGTTCTAAGTCAGAATGACTTGAAGAGTTCTAAGTGAACTATGAAGAACCAAGTCTGTTGGACTTGAAGAGTTCTAAAGTGAACTGAGAAGTGCCAAGACTGCAGGTCCTGAAGGAATTTGTGAGATTCAGAAAGTGTAAAGATATCCTTAGTGGATTTCCTACTCGAGGAGTAGAAGAGTGGACTACGAGCTTTAAGTGCTCTGAACCACTTAAAATTGTCGTGTCTCTTACACTCTTGCTGTAACTGCTATAACTGCTATAACTGCCTCACTCTCATTGACTCACTATATCTTAAAGGGAGAACAAACAAATCTTAATTCTGTTGTGTTTGAATCATTATCAAAACTAACAAAGTATTTCGAAAAGAATTTAAAATATCTATTCAACCCCCCCTTCTAGATAACTATTGTGCCTCCGGGAACTAACAGAATTGAATACAGAGCAATAGATTGAATTTGGATATAATACAGCAACACATGTCAATATATGGTTCTCTAGTTGGCTGTTCGATATCCATGAGAAAAGTAGTTAAAGAAATTGGTAAAAGGAATGACAATGTGGAACTTCTTTTTAATATGTAGAAGTCAGATAGTGGTTCTTTCCTTAAATTTGAACAAATTGACTAGAAAATCAGTCAGTGAAATATATATGTCCTAAATTCTAATAGTAGGATTCCTTTTTCACCCCAATGTCTGTCATTTGTATTTTAACTTATCAAGTTAATGAAATAATGGTTTTGTTTTATTTGACTTTTTCAAAACTCTGTAGGACTTAATATATTACGACATATTCGAGAATTTGTCACCTGTAAAGTTGAGCCTTACCACATCAAGTTAGAAATAAGTAAGGCTAATATACAATAGCTAATGACTGTTTACAGTAGTGCCCCATAACGTCGAATATTGTTGTCTCTAAGAGTTATTTTGATCTTTCTAATAAGTGTGATTGTGGTGTTCACCTGTCATCTTGAACCATGGCCAGAGAAGGCTCAATAAGAAATTAAGATGTCAAGTTTACCAATTTAAGATTAGAAGTTGTGTAAGAAAGTGTATTATTCCATCTTGATGTACAATGAACCAACCTATTTGTCTTTTGGTGAATATAAAATAGTTTTCTTCATATATTTTCTAGGGATATCTGTATTTCATGGTCGTGAAATTCTACACATACCTATATGCAATCTGATTCCTGTCCTCTGGCTTGTTAATTACATGTTCATATTATGCTTTTTCTGCTGTGGCAGGAACTCAATGGCTTCACAGCCGGGTTGATATTAATGGGTATGAAGAGTATAGCGGAATTGAGTACCGATCTGCTGGATGTTCTGAGGAGTACACTATCATTGAGTGAGTTGATGCATAATCCTGTAATTGCATCTCTTGTTGAAAAAACATAGTTTCTATAGCAGAACACACAGACACACGCACGCACATATCAATCATTGTGGTTTCTGTCATATTGAAGTCATGTATATGTATACATTTGTGTGTATGAGATTTATTTTCAGCCAAGCGCAGCTAGATTGGGATAAAAAGGCTTTGTTGAGTTGAGTATATAGATATATACTATAATATAGTAGTAGTATATCTTTAGGTTTATTGCAGATTTGTATTTTTGGAGATGTGACTTTGTTTAATGTTCATTTTACTTGGTTAGTGTCGGGTGAGTATACTATGGCAACTCATATTGGTTGATTTTTGTTTAGTAAGATTAAGGGGATGCTGTAGACTATAGCTGACTTGGGTCATGAGGATCTTGGAGAGTTTGTCACAGGTCATATATTGGATTTTGGATTTTTGGGTGGGAGCAAGGATTGAAAGATCTTGATATTTTAGTTGTGCTTTACTTTTTATTTTATTTTTTATGTTCATTTGATAGATAGAAACGTTAGAATTTTTAGTGATTGCTGTATTTTCCTTTACTTCTTGCTGGAAGATGATTTTTTCAATTTGCCTTCAGTCTTCCTCTATGGGTACTTTCAGTGGATAGCTATTTCAAATGTTCATAGAGATTGGCAGGATATCCTTCTTTAAGGACTTTTTATATCTTTTACTTCTTGTTCTTTTTCGAAAGACTCCTAGTCCTCCCGCATTAAATCTTGGGAATTGATATTTTCACAAGTAAAATTTGATATTTCCACAAGTTCCCTTTCACATGAGTGTGGAACTTATTTACTGTTCATCTAGAGGGACCTTGTGAAACTATCACTTTTACTTGTAGAAATATCAATTCCCTAAATCTTTTTCTCCTTGCTGATACAATGATGGTAATCATGCCTTGGATATTTATGATGAAATATTTTAGTATTACTATATTATTACCTATTTTTGAAAGGTGAAACAAAATTTTTGAAATTTTGTTTCCAATAATTTTTAATAGAATGCAAGTGTTTAGGTACTTTCAGATAGATAAAATAAATTCAGTCAAATCAACTGATATAAAATTGACTTCTTGTATGAGTTATATTTTTATAATACATATTTCCTTGCCTCGATTACCATTAAAATGATTAAGCGGAAATGCTGATGTCATCTAATTTTATGAATTTCCAGTTTTGCCCTCATCGTTGAAATAAACTGAATTGGTATTCTGGTCTCAGTTAATGTATGTTAAGTTATGGGTCTTGCTACTTTTAATAGTGCTTTTTGGGTAATATTACAAGTGTTAGTAGTACTGGAAAAAATAAAAAATCACTTGTTTTTTTTTAATGTTCTCTAAATGTTCTTTCTTTTGTAGTCGGGAGCTTGAACAGGAAGGAGAAGCGGAGTCTCTTTTGTTAGAAGGTGACATTGGCGGTGGATTGGTTATTGAACGGATGATATCTTTGCCTAAAAATGATCCAAAAGTTTTCCAGATCGACTCGAGCATCGTAGCTCGCAATGTTGGTGCTGGTTCTGGAGGATTTTCAAGGTCTGATCTTGAACTTTAGTATCTAGTATATTATATAAACCTTTAAAAACATTGCTTCGGCTGAACTGCTGCATTAATAGCGGGTAAAAAGCACCTTTTGGCCACTGTGGTTATAGTGATTTAACGAATTAGCCACTGTGCTTTTAAAATATTCAATTAGCCCACTGAACTTTTTAAAAATGTGCAATTAACCCATTCCGTCCATTTTGAGTAACAGACGTTAACAATTTGCTTACGTGGCTTTTTGAAAAAAAATAAAAAAATTATGTGTCTTTACTGACTGGGCAGGAGAAAGCTTAGTTGGCTTTTTTCTTTTTCTTTTATCTTTTTTTCCAAACAATACAAATTATCATAAAATAGAAAATTAGCTATAAAATAATTAATTTTAAAAATAAAAATAAAATATAAAAAAATAAAAATAATTAATTTTAAAATAATATAATATTTTTCTCTTTTCTTTTTCCGATCCAAAATTATATCTGAACAAAAATTTCTCAGACCTTATCTCTCAAATTCCGATTGAGTATCTATCTAAATCCCAAATTTCTTGTTATCTTCACGATCACAGACCTTATCTCTCACAGACCCTCTCTCTCGTTGAATCCCAAATTTCTTGTTAAGTATCTATGTAAATCTCTAATCTCACAGACCCTCACGTTCACTGAAATTGCTCGATCTTGCCTCTTGTACAAAATTCTTCTACAGACCCTCACGTTCACTGAAATCTCTAATCTCACAGAACCTCATGTTCACTGAAATCTCTAATCTCACAGACCCTCACGTTCACTGAAGGCCACCGTGAATGGCCTGTCGTCCGTAGTCCTGGTGGCCGTGGTGGTGGCCGTGGCGGTAGGAGTAAACAAAAACAATAACCAAAGCAGCAGTGGCAGCGGCGGCATATCCCTATGAATATAATGAGTATAGAGCAAATCTGATCTCACAGCAAATTATAGTTTTGTCTTTCTAAATCTCTAATCTCATAGCTGCTGCCGCCTTTCTCTCTTTTCTGTGCCGCCTTTTGGTTAATCGGCTGTTTTTTATTTTGATATGGTGTTGGGTATTGTTCTGGCCGGATTCTATGGCTTTGGGTAGGCGACTGATGGACTGGTGGTGGATTCTAGGGTTTCAATTTTGGTGAGGAAGAAGATGAACAGCAGGTGGTTTGAATTAATTAGGAAAAATAATATTAGCAAAATTATATTATTTGGAATTAATTTTTAAAATAAAAATAATTATTAAAAGAAAAGAAAAGATTAAAAGAAAAGAAAAAAAATAAAAATGAATTAAAATATTTATTTTAATTTTATTATTATTTTAATTTTTTTTCCACATGATTATTTTTTAATTTTATTTTTTTGTTTGAAAAGAAAAAGAAAAGAGAAAAATATTATATTATTTTAAAATTAATTATTTTATTTTAAAACTAATTAATTATTTTTATTTTTTTATATTTTATTTTTATTTTTAAAATTAATTATTTTATAGCTAATTTTCTATTTTATGATAATTTGTATTGTTTGGAAAAAAAGATAAAAGAAAAAGAAAAAAGCCAACTAAGCTTTCTCCTACCCAGTCAATAAAGACACATAATTTTTTATTTTTTTTCAAAAAGCCACGTAAGCAAATTGTTAACGTCTGTTACTCAAAATGGACGGAATGGGTTAATTGCACATTTTTAAAAAGTTCAGTGGGCTAATTGAATATTTTAAAAGCACAGTGACTAATTCGTTAAATCACTATAACCACAGTGGCCAAAAGGTGCTTTTTGCCATTAATAGCGAAATTATATTCATTTCAATGGACATATGCTGGGGAGCCCATAACGGTAATCTGATATAAAAAATAATTTCATATCTAGCCACTTTCAGGAAAATAGAATGCAAATATGCGACCTACATGAAGAAACAATCTGAATGAAAATTATAGTGAGAAAGGATTTGTCAATTGCTAATTGCTTTGTACCAATTTATTTAACTCAGGAGTCGGCCCTGAGTTTTGTATTAGGAATTTAGGATTTTGACAATATTCATCATTTTATTTATATATACTTTTTAGACACTAGAATGTTCATATGGCTGGTCTTCCACGTCGTTGGTAATTGGGATAAAGCCTTTGAGAATAATTTTTTTTGAAATTGTGTATGTACATTTAATATCAGAAGTTTGAAGGAACTACCAAAGAGGCTTCCAACTAGGAAAGAGATGGGCTTGATGCTTTAATATCTCCCTGCAATTTTTACTGCCATTTATTAACCTGAATATTTTGTTAAAATGTTTAGATTAAGCCTGCACAAAACAAATAAATAGGTATGATTAAATGCAATAAAGTTGCATTTTCTATGAATGAATATTCATTTTCATGTCACATGTTAAACCCAAGTTATATTTCCGTCAATTCACACACAAACAAAAACACATACACACAGTTTAGAGGGGAGAGGGGAGAGGGGAGAGGGGGGAGGGGGGAGGGGGGAGGGGAGAGATAATGAAAGGTCTTGAAGTGAACGTGTTGTGAAGGGCAAGGATGCCATTTTCTATGTGATCAGAACTAGTATGTGTCCTTTAAACAATTAGTCCCAATGTCCAGAAAAGATGGTTTATTTTATTTTATTGGGGGTGGGGGGGTGTTTTGGGTACATTAATAATAATATTACTTTCCAAGAACACATTTATACTCTTATTTATTAATATTTACCTTCATATTTCAAATATATGCGACGCATTATATTTCCAACTTTTTTAAAGCTAATTATAGGTATAACATGCAAGTGTGCTTTTTGGCACCTCTTAAAAAGTGATTAACTTCTCTGGACAAAGGTAGTAAAATGTCAGTAGTTATGTGGCATGAGTATATAAAACTTGATGATGATAGGAGCAAACTTCAGGTCTTCCTTCAGAGTGTCCGTACTTTTATTTTATTTTCCCACTTGATCTCTTCTTCCTTTCCCATTGTGTCCTTCTCGAAATTATGCTAGCTAATTTTTTATATCTTTTGTAGGCTTGTTTGCTTGCGAGTGCACCCTATGTTTAGTCTGTTAAATCCTACGGAATCATATGTCTCATTTGTTTCCATCGACGGATCGAAGCATGAAGTTTGGCCAACTTCCCGTGAGCAGATCTATGAAGGAGACCTTCGGCCTAATGGTAAATATAATTTTTTTTCTGAACTTATTCACAACCATAAAAAAAATCATATGTTCATTAAATGCCTGTTTGTGAATTTAATTTTGGGAGTCCTAAAATATTATAAGCAAAGTTTCAACTTTCCCTTCTCCTTTCCAAATATATAACTCATAAATAACAAGAGATCAAAAGAACTACATAAATAAATTGAACTAGCTCTATAAGGAACTTATTCAAGGAAGTGCAACATATAAATTCATGTAGCAAAATACAATAAAATCACTCGAGTCAACTCAACTACGCCGTTTATCCCAAATTAGTGGAGAAGGGTGAAAATAAATACCATATGTTAGTGTAATTGTAGAAAGACAACAAAACTAAAAGGATAAAACAAATTTAGTAAGAAAAATAATAAAATAAATTATTTAAAATAAAAGATTAGAAATGAATTGAGATTAATAACATATAAACACACACATGACAGTACGGTAAAATAACTGTAACTCAAAAATTATTATTATGTGAATTTTAAGTTGATTCTACTTCTATTCGAAACTAGAATTCCGGGATTGCAATTTAGGCTCAAGAATCGCCAAATTACGCATTATAATGAATGTTATATATGATTCTTCAAAGTGAACTTCATAATATTATAAGATTCTCTTGCATGCTTTAGTAAAATATTTAGGGTTAAGTTCAGATGACCACCTGGGGTTTGGGCGGTTTCCCACTTAACCACCTGTAGTCAGTAAAACTACATTTAAACTCCCGACTTTTTGAGTTGAAGTGAAAAAGTGATTTCCGTCTTAACTCCGTTACTTTATTTGACTAAAGACTTAATTACCCTCACTTTAAAACACCCAGCTGTAAAATCATTTATAAAAACAACCAAAAATAGTTGTTCATCTCTCTCTCTCTCTGTTTTTCTAACAAACTAAAAACTTCAATAATATCCACCGATCTTCAGTGATTATAATTCCAAGTTCAATTAAGAAAACTTCAATAATCTCTGTCTTGCTCATAAGACTTCCCATTGTTACAAATCAGATCTATTACACAAAGCAAACAAAAAAAAATCAACACTAACTTCAAATCCCCCAATTTATGATGCTTAAAAGCAACACAAAAACGAATCAGACTCTAGGAAGCCAAAACATAAAAGAGTAGAGTACAATATAAGATTCACATTCGAACTGCTAAAAAGTAGAGACAAAAACTAGAAGCAACTGCAATCCAAAACAAGAAGATGGAATTCAGAAACAAACAGAGGAAATGGTGCTCAACTTTGGAACAGAGGAATTTGGCAGTAAAGAAAAGAGATTTCCTTCCTTTTTCTTTCCATCCACTCTATTCGAATCCTCCCAAAATGTGGAAATGACTAATCACTTCCCTTCAAACAATCAATTTGTCGATGAATTATCTCACTGGCTCAATTCCTCCAAAGCTTGGACAGCTACAGAATCTAAAGGAACTACTGCTCTATTCAAATTCTCTTTCTGGTAAAATTCCTCCAGAGATTGGCCTTTTGAAGAAGTTGCAAGTTCTGAGAATTGGAGATAACATGTTATCAGATCAAATTGTTTTGACCATTGGAAAATTAACTGAGTTGAGCATCTTGGGACTTGCTTATTGCAAATTCAGTGGAAGCATTCCAATTGAAATTGGTAAGAGTAGTCTCAGTGGCCTCATACCACAAGAGATCAGTGGCTGCAAACAGCTTCAAACAGCTTCAAAGAGCAATTCTATTGAGTAACAGTCAAACATGATTAGTTACAAGTCCTGAATTCTAAACATATTACCTGACTAGAATCTGGGTACATGAAATAATCATCGATGCCCCCACAAAACATGTACTTATAGATGCCCTCACAAAGTCACAATTCACACAAAAAGTTAAAACAGAAAATTTACCCTACTAAACCTGTACCAGAGATGCCGAACATAAACCTATAAAAGCCTACTTCACCACCAAAACAAAGTGCTCAATCCATTTAAAGTGTCTCCTTTCTAACAAAAGAAAATGTTCCAGTTTCCATTTACTATATACTTGGGATACAAAACTACATGCCCACGTTTATCTTCAACAATACCGAATCTACATTAAGTTCAGCCAAATTCACATCAGATATTTCCTCATCAAAAGAGCCTTTGACCATTAGGGAAACAATGAATTCAATTTCCCACAATTCTACGTTTGTGACCAATTTAGAAAAAATAAGAGTTCCAATTAAGCCCAATATGGCACCCAGTCAAAAAGGACAAAGAAAAAGCCAAAATTATGAGGGGAGGAAATACCAAAACACAGCCAAACCCAAAATCAAGAATTATGAGGGGGGGAAATTTCCGTCCCTCATCTTCCTTTTTCTTCCCCCAATTATCCGAATCAGCTCCACCACCATTTGATTCAAATCCCCCTATTTGCCTCTCATACCTCCTCCCTTCGGATGGAACAAAACTCTTATTTGACACCCAACTATCCGATTCATCAGCTCTCGACTGCGAATTTTCAAAAAACCCTCCTGATTAGGGTTGGTGGGTGAGGTCATTAGGAGTGGGTTCAGATCTGCAATCGGAGGGGGGGAAGACAGAAGAACATACCCGATTCTTGCTCTTCTAGCTCCTGAACTTGTGGATCTTCCTGATTAGGGTATGATTTTTCTCGATTTTGGGGATCTTGATTTTCTAGGGTTTGTGGTGATTGAGGTTTGAGAACGTAATTGTTCTTGTGGTAGAGCTTGAAGATGAGAGAGAGGTCGGAGAATATTAGAAAGGAGAGAGAAAATGGCAACCGTTGAGAGAGGATGTAGGTGAGAGAGCTCGGTCGGAGAATAAGAAGAGAAGAGAGGAAGAAGAAGGGTATTTCAGACATTTGGCTTGTCCTTTTTGACTGTTATAGCTTCTTCTCACGCGTTTTTGGCGTCTGACATACACGCACAGTTAAGTTGGATGGAAAAGGTAACGTTTTCACTTCAACTCAAAAAGTCGGGAGTTTAAATGTAGCTTTACTGACTACAGGTAGTTAAGTAGGAAACCGCCCAAACCCCAGGTGGTCATCTGAACTTAACCCAAATATTTAAGCTCTTTCAGCTAAGTTGATTTTTAATAGACACAAACTAGATTCACATATATTTAACATATTAAAAATTCTCTAGTACCTCCAAATTTATAGCTTCTAAGATTCAGTCTATGAATGTATCCATTTTTGCACATAATGGTTATGTAGGTTACTCCTATTACTTTGAATGAACTTATTGCAAGCACGAAGGGAGAGAGAATAACTAGAGCTTGGCTTCTTGTGTAGTTGGATTTTGTCAAGAAATGTAGAAGTAAATTACATAAAAGCTACTTATATGAATGATCTAATGATAAAATTTCACGGATATTGTGAAAATTAAACGTTTACCATTTAACTGAAAAAGTGGCCTATATGCATATGCTCGTCATCTTCGTTGTGGAAATGGCATAAATATTTCAAATCTACATAAAATGCATTCACCCTGATAAAATAACTTGCTAGGGTCTGAAAAGTGAAATATCAAATTGTAGCATATTTCCTCCTCTGGAAATACTCCTTTTATCATTATTGTGAATTTGTGATGCATATCCTCACTTACCAACAGTGGTGAAGCCAGAAAAAATGTTCAGTGAGATCAAATTACTAAATTATACCCACAAAAAATCTATTACATCATATATATATATATATATAAATCAATGGGGTTAAATTATTAAATTACACCCATAAAAAATCTATTACATCATATATATATATATATATATATATATATATATAAAATCAGTGGGGTCAAATCACTAAATTACACCCACAAAAAAATCAATTACATCATATATATATATATATATATATATATATATATATATAAAATATTCTACTCAACACTTCACCCCTTCTTATCAACACGTTATATTTGATGCATATCCTAATAAGCATTCAGCACATACCTGTATTGTTCCCAAGGTATGCCAAAGTGTTCCAAGTCCCTTGTTGACACAGATCAGAGGGGTCCTCATGATGCAGGCATGGAGCCTCACACTATCACTTGGAATGCCAACGGTTTTACACTACTGAAATTGGGTTCGGGTTAGGGTATTAGCTGTCCAGTTTTTATCGGATTAGATACCCTAGTTATCCCGTTTCTTTTCTTAAATACTTATTAATATAATATAATTACATAATTTAAATTATAAATATATACGAGTGTACAAAATTATCTATAAAAATATATGCAAGTATTTAAAAGATTTATAAACATATATATATAACCATTAAAATATTAGTATATGTATGTATGTATATAAACATAAAAGTATAAACTAATTATATATATATAGTGGCCAAGTTCGGGGCCGGGGAGGGTAGTGCAAAACCCGACCCCGACCCAGACCCCAAACTCGATCAATGGTTAAAATACCCGCGTCAATTGGTTTCGGCTATAAATTGCCATCACTACCTGTAAGTCTGTAACAGCCATGTTGTTCATGTAATACTCTAGCCCTTCCAAAATCTGTTACTGTTGTATTATTTGCATAATGTGAAACCTTTCACCGCATCAATTGATTTGGTTGTTTCTTTGTGAATTTATTTGTTCAGGTGAATGGATGCTTGTTGACAAATGCCTCGGCGTGGCTTTAGTGAACCAGTTCAATGTCGATCAAGTTTACAAATGTCTTTTACATTGGGGAACTGGAACAGTTAACTTGGAGCTTTGGTCCGAGGATAGACCTGTTTCAAAACAGTCCCCTCTTAGAATTCGTCATCAGTACGAGGTTAGGGGAGTCCCATAGCTTTATGATTTCGACAAGTTAAGACAAACAGACAAAATGTAATGCAACACATTTGTTTTCGCTGAATAAAATGTTATACTCCCATCTATCTATGATTTATCTATAACAAAATATAATAAGGCAAATACTGAGGTATTTTAGTTAGTCCCGAGTTAACTTAGTAATTCAAGTTTGGTGACTCGTAGCCTGAATTTTTTTTTTATTATTTTCATGCCTCCTTGATTATAAGTTTTGGTATTCCCAAAAGTTGATTCAACATGTCAAAAATTAAGTTTTTAACAAAATTTTAGTACACATTCACTACTAATGATACAATGTACTCTATTCGCAGTTTGTAGATTTCAAGGAAGTATTAAATGTTTAATTTCTCTTATTATTCTTTATGATTGATTATAGGTTAATTTGTTTATCTGTCATCTTTTCTATAAATTTTAGAAAGTTAATATTGAAATTTTATACTCAATTTAGTCAATCAGACAAACATAAATTGCATTTCTTTATCCGTGTGTAAAGTCGTAAAATGAGCAAATAGTTCGGGCTTGATTCATATTCGCTCGACTAAAAATTAGATTCGAGCTCGACTCAAAATATAAAGAATTCGAAATTTTAAAGTTTGATAAATTACTCTAACCTTCTCAAATTATAATTTTTTTAATACTCGAATTATATTTGTTTGAAAAGTTCAAACTGATCAGGCTCGATTCGAGATTGTGCTCGACTCAGTAGTTAAATGAGACTCGGTCAAACTTTATTTTATACTTGATAAATTTTGTGAACCAAATTTGAACAATTCAATACTCGGCTCGACTCAGTTCATTTATATCCTTGTGTGCATAACCTTAAAATGTCAATTAAAAAGGGATGGAAGGAGTATCATTTATCACTAAGAATCAAGTAAAAAAAACTTTTGGACGAACTTGAATTGTCGAGTTGGTTCGTAATCAACTAAAATGTGGTTCAAATATGTTATATTTAAAATTTATCTGATAAATCGATTCTAAGCTTACTTGCGAGCTTTGTACGTGCTATCAAGTTTGTTTTTGTAACAAAAATAATTCTGTTTTAATTTATTTTTCCCCAAGAAGAGTTTTATTTCTTTTGATAATAGTATACGATGCTATAGTCTTCAATAGGATTATTAGTCGGGCAGGGTTGGCTCATCGAATATATGATAAATATGTTCAAATTAGATTTAGGCAAATATTGAATTTCAAGCTTTACGTCGGTCAACTCTGTATTAAAAATACTTCAGTACAATTAGAACTGGCAATATAGTTGATTAACTGTCGGGTCAATCCATATTAACTGGAACCAAATGGGTTGGTTAACTATTTTTATTTATTTAAGTTGGATAAAGTTTGGAACCATATTTTTTTTAAAAAAATATAGTATATAGTTTCCAATAATTCACTTGAAATATTTAACAAGATATTGTTATTTGCAATAACAACATCAATAAGCCATTTTATTCGTTTTAATATTTTATCTCAATATTGTTGTATATAGTAACTAATTTTTTTAATAAAAGTGACCACTCTAAAAAACATGGTAATTATTTTTGATTCAAGTCAAAAAGATCTTATATATAAATATAATTTGAGATTTTTTTTAAAATATAATAATTATTATAAATGGTCTACATACTTCGTGTATTTTTAACAATTGAGTTTGATCGGGTATATAAAGAGTGAGTTTTTCTAGGTGGATATGAAAATTGGACACGAGTGTATTTCAATTTCACATATTTATATTTTTACCCACAATTAGAGTCAAAATATAAATAAATAAAATTTAAATACACTCGTGTCTAGTTTTCATGTCCATATTAAATTTTTGCTAAATTTTAGTTTAGCAGCCACTTTCAGCGCTCACTTCATCACTTGCATTGAAATAGATAATGGTTTACTAATGAACGAGGGGTACTAATGTAAGTATTTATTCATTTTATCTTTCTAAGATTTATATCAACTTTCTTTTACAATTTTATTTAATTAACTCTCAGCTTAGTTGTACTTATCATCCATTGAATTTCACCTCTAACCATATTATAAAAAAGGATGAATTACATATTCTATTACATTTTTAAAAAAAAATTACAATAATAGTGTTCTTATAAAATTTTTAGACAACTAATACACTTCTATATTTATTTATAATTTTAGTGCATTTAGGATTCCTTAATTTAGGAAATTAGTATTCAATTAGAATTCCTTAATTTATGGATTAGTTATACCCATGACTTCTTCTCTCTCTTCTCATCTATAACAACTGCAGTTATATATATATATATATATATATATATATGGGGAGCGATCCATAGCATCTATATGCTATGGGATAAAAAGTGGCATATAGGTCCTAATCCGTCCGTTTTATTGATGAAAGGCTGCGATTTGAAGTTCCAACTCCCCGTCCGCTAGTATTACTAGCGGATGTAATTAATAAAAATTTCGGACCCTTATGCCCCTCGTGAGTGAAATTATTCAGCCAAAAGAACATGGTCCGCTAGTATTACTAGCGGATGGAAGACAGTAGGGACAAATTACATATAAACTTTGTACACATCTCTATTTACCAACTTATGATCTATAGGGTTACAAATTACTATGTAGTACTACTTAGTAAGGACTATATATATACGTACCTAGTATATATATATTGCTTTAAAAATGCATGTAGAGCAAACTAACAAACATCACAAAAATTGATGTTCAGCTACTCCACTCTCACTCACCTTTTCTTATTTCAATAACCCTCTCTCTCTTTCACTCACTCACTCTCTCACTCACCTTTTCTTATTTCAATAACCCTCTCTCTCTCACTCACCTTTTCTTATTTCTATCCGCTAGTAATACTAGCGGACTATGTTTCTGTCATAGTTAATTTCAGTAACGAGGGGTTTAATTGTTCGGAAATTATACTAATTACATCCGCTAGTATTACTAGCGGACGGAGAAATAGAACTCTAGATCGCAGCCGTTAATCAATAAAATGTGTGGTTTAGAGCCTATATGTCAATATTTGTCCCATAGCATATAGATGCTATGGATCGGTCCCCTATATATATATATATAACCAAACCATAGCCACCGTCATCACTTTCACGTCTGGCCCAATTGAGCCGGTCACCGGAAAACTAGGGGCAATGACTGTGATTCACTGGGAGTTCACCGGAGAACTAGGAAGACAACAACATGGCTCAGCCTTCCCGACGAGAGCAATGGATGATCTGCATCTAGTATACTTAGTAACACCCATTAATGTTGATGTTGAGCCAGATTGGGAATTGTATTACGAAAGATTTATGAAGTTGTCTCCCCTTGATCAGGTAAAATTCATTTCTTACTCGCTGTTAGGGTTCAATGTCCAAATAGGAAAATAAACAATGTCAGTGATAATTATTGCATGCTACTTCTGAAATCATTCTGCCTGGAACTTTAGTGTATCCTTCTAATACATTCAATTGGTTACTGTCATATGCTACCTATAAATGGTCTTTTTTAAATTGTAAGTATTCACCTACAATATCACTCTTACAGGGCAAAGAGGAACCAAACCTTCATATCTAGGTAACCAAGCTGTCATATCAAAGTAATCAATCAACCTCCAAACTTTAAATTTTTTTTTAGTACAATTGGTTACCAAACCTTCAGATCAAGGTAACAAAAATTTCGTACCAATGTAATAAAACTTTCATAACAAAGTAACTAATTCACATCCACACCTTTAGTTTTTTCATAGTGCGGTTGGTAACCAAACCTTCAGACCATGGTAACCAATTTAATTTTATCAAGTTACCAATTTCGTTTGAATGTGATGCAGTTGGTAACCAACCATTCATTCAAAGGTAACCATTTTATTATTTATGAGTAACAAAGTATTTATAAAAAAATTCAGAACATTAATAGTTATATTTATTTATTTTTAAATTTTTTGTAGGGCGAATCTTCTTCTTATTCTCATTGGCGTTTTGGACAACGAAAATTCGCGAAGGTGTAGCGGCGGACTATTATTTCAAGTGTATGTGAGGGAGATGAAGATTTGAATTTGAGTATTTAAATTTGAATTATTATTTTGAATTTGAATTTATTTTTGTTGTTAGATCCAAATATTTAAATTGGAATTATAGCAGTTATTTGTCCTTGATTTTAGGTTTCCTTATTAATGTGAATTGTACTATTTTTATAATAATTACATTCTTTTTGTAATTATTTAGTTGATGCACTTTTGTAGTAAATACTTTCTATTTGTTGTATACCTATGTAAAGGACCCTATATAAAATTATATTCTTGTAACTTATATAGAAACTTATACTCCCTCTATTTTAAAATTAGATATACAATTTGACTTTAAAAGTCAAATAACGACATGTTAAACTTCAAAATTAGTATGACCAGTTAAAGTTTAGAATTAAATAATTTTTGTGATTAATAATTTTTGTTATATACTATACAATTATTATAATTATATCAACTAAAGTTAAATAAATTTACATAAATTTAAAGTTTAATATATCGTTTAACCACAAAAATCAAATTATATATCTAATTTTGAAACGGATGGAGTAAGATTTATTTACTTTTAATGAATAAACATTGATAAAAGAATATTAAAAAATAAATAACACACATTTTCATACTCGTCTAAACATTAAAATAAAAATATTTTATTCTCGGTATTTCTAAACATATTATCTTAGGTATAAAATTTTGATTTCCAAATTGACATTCTCACCAATCAATATTAAATTTGTAAATGTTGTAAATATTTTTCCAATTTGTTTTCAAAATGGCTAAATGTCAATATTAATATATTAGATTAGGATCTCTCCTTTAAATATATTCTCTAATTTATCCTAATATATATTTAGCAACACAAATAAATAACACTATAATTTGTGACAAATAAATGTGACACTGCTACGGTCACTAAAAAATATATTTTATACCATTGAAGAAAATAGTATTAAAGAAAAAGTATAACGGAGGGAGGGATGATATTCTTCATTATATTTATACCTTTCATCAATTACACATTTAGTGACGCAAGTGACGATATTAACGATATAATTATTGACGAGTAATTTTTAATTTTATGTTATTGATTATTTATAATAAAAATTATTATGTCATTAAAATATAATATTTGTGTTGTTAAATATGTATAAAAACAAATTAGACTATGCGTCTACTTAATTTATCTAACAAAATACAATTGATTTTGAATTTTCCGCTCACCTTAATAAATCATCTGGATCGTCTAAAGTTTAAGATAAATCCTACCGTCCATGTAGTGTCGGAGTCACGGCACACAACTAGTCCCAATATATTACCCCAAACTAAATTAGGTCCGATAATATATGCTCGAATCCTTCTACGGCAACAGGGATTCCGACCGGAGTAGTGACTGGTCGGAAATTTTTATTTTTGCTTTTGACTACCAAATAATTAATGTGATTTATTGGAATTAAAATTTTTATAAAATACAGTGATTTAAGTGTCATTTGAATACATGTAAAAAATAGTGTTGCACATAATGTACAACTTTATTTTTTATATGTATCCAAATGATACTTTTTTTTTTGAAAGCAATACAAGAGGATGATTTGTATTGCATATCACTCATAGCGAGTGATGTATCCAAATAATACCTAAATTATTGTATTTTGTAAAAAATTTAGTTTTAATAAATAACATTAAATATTTGATAGTCAAAAGCAAAAAAATAAAATAAAATAAAATAAATTCCAGCAGGTCGCTATAGACTTATTGTATATGCTCAATCTTCGTTCTGCAACAGGCCATTTCAACTCTCTCTCTCTCTCTCTCTCTCTTCCAAATTCTAAAAATTATAGCAATTCTCTCTTGCAATGCATTGCACCCTCGGCTATCAGCTCTCACTGTCTCAAGTATCTTCAAACTTTGTTCGGAGTTCCACGGTTGTCAGCCTGTCAGCCCTAAATTACCGGCAATCTAGCTAAAACAACCATCGGTAAGTGGTTTATTTTCACTCCCTTACTATACATACATGTATAGTTCAAATCTTCACATCAATTCAATATGCTAATTCCCCCGAACCCACCCTAAATTCCGAGTGGCTGATTTTTTCCTTCTTTTTGTAAATTCTCGAACAGGTATTCACATTACTCTCACTCAATTTACCTTCAAAATCATGGAGGGGTCTCTCCCCTGCCAATATTGCGGTAAAAAATCTCTAATATCCGACAGCACAAGCGGCAATTTGGTTTGCTCATCATGTTGCGCCGTTCAGGAATACAATAATTATGAAGTCCACACTGGTGGCATTAACGGTCCCACTGGCACCTCGATCCGCATCGGCACTACTGGTTCTGGTAATAACTATACCTACAAAGAAACAAAAATTTATAGAGCGCAAACTTTAATGGAAGATTTAATGTTCAGGTTAAATTTCTCGGCATCGAGGTCTAATGAGGTTAAAAATATGGTTGAAAGAATTACAGAAGGAGAATACGGCGGTGGTGATTGGTTTAGAATATTTGTTGGCGCGTGTGCTTATGTTGTTATGAGGAAAGATACCAAGACCTTGCCAATGACAGAGGTGGCAGCCTTAGTTAGTTGTGACATTCATGAATTAGGTCGAATGGTTACCAGGGTTGTTGATTTTCTTGACTTTAAATTGCCCGAGTTTGATATTGTTAATTTATATGAACATTCAATTAAGAATTGCTCGGGTTTTAATGGTGTTGAGAGGGATAAAATAGAGAGGATGTTGAGGCAAGGGGTGTTTTTAGTACAGTGCTTGGTGAAGTGGTTTGTGACAACGGGGAGGAGGCCGGTTCAGGTGGTGGTAGCAGTTTTGGTATTTGTAGGACAATTGAATCAAATTGATGTTAAAATTGAGGACGTGGCAAAGGAACTGAATGTGGCGGTTGTCACATGTCGGTTGAGGTATAAGGAGTTGTTAGAGAGGCTTGTGGATGTTGCAAGAGCATTGCCCTGGGGAAAGGATGTTACAGTTAAGAATATTGTGAAGAATGCTCCATTTGTGATTCAATACATGGAGATGAAGTCGATGTCAAAGGGTGGAAAAGAGAGAAGTTTAGCAAATGTTAGATTTGATATAGATGATTTTGTTGGTGAGTGTTTGAAGGAAGGAGCTGATTATTTGACTAATTGTTACCGGCCTTATGGGGATGAAAATGATTCTAAGTATTTTGAGGTGGAACGGTCGCATAATTGTAGTTCTGTTGATCTAGAGAAGCTTCAGATTTCACCTGAATGTTTGTCACTGATTTATTCGAAGTTCTTGGAGGAGGTTTCTGATTTTCAGTCCACACTGGGAAGTGGAAAGGAGAATAGAAGGATGAGGGGACATGACAACTTTCTTGAATGTACAGACTGGTGGAAAGGCAAGTCAGAACTGTGCAAAAAACTTTTTCTTAAGAAAATATTGGAGAAAGATGTGGGAATGGATGCAATGCCTTCATCTTTTGTTAGTGGTTGCTTGGCATATCAAAGGAGGAGAGAAAGAATTGAGGCAGCTAAGATACGCATTGAAAACATTATGAGACCGTCAAATGATGTATCAAGTGACGTGAATAATTGTTGCCTTTCAAGATGTGTAAAAAATGGAAAGAGAAAAAGAAAACTACAAGTAGATATTGATTGGGAAGATTTTATAATTGAAACTCTTCTCCTTCATCAGGTGCAGGAAGAGGAAATAGAGAAGGGGCATTACAATACCTTGTTGGACTTGCATGTCTTTAATTCAGGATGTTTGTGATAACCTCAGCAATGGGAGTAGTAGAGACATTGAAAATTTACTCAACTGCATTGATTACTGTTCAATTGGAGAGACTTTCTTGGAGGAGACTGGTTTTTTTGTCCATTGTAAATCTGCATGTGATTACTTATTTTTATTAAAGAGATCAATGTTTCAACAATTTTTATAAATATAAATTAATGTGCAATTCGCTTGCCATATTCTATTACTTCCTCCTCCCCCAAAAGGATGAGCAAATTATAATTTGCTCACATATTAAGAAAAGTAAAAGTAGTAGAAGAAAGAGAGTAAAAAAGTTTCAAATTTATCCTTAGTGGCCCAAGATTATATAAAGTGATGAATATTTTTATTTTTTTATACTAATGGATCTCACTAAATAACATATTTACCTTTCACTTTATGTACTTAATTTCATCCTTTTGGGGCAAAATTTTTTTATCCTTTAGTCATCCTTTTAGGGACGGAGGGAGTAACTTGTAGAGTATTATATTTTGCACAAAGTTCTTTCCTAGTGTTATGCATTTTAGTTATGCTGTTTTTGTTGTTCATAGCTTATTATATGCCAATTATACCAATTTTCTAAATATTCCACACATAATTGCTAGATGAAGGCTTAATAACTACAAAGAAAGAATCACCGTTTCTTTTTGAGATAGATCATACTATTGGGTCCTTTGTGGATGGTTCATAGTTAAATCATAACTTTTGTGCCCTTTGAGGGAATGGGGAGAGGACATTTCCATGGAAGAGCATTGGGAGGGTTGAGGCTTGGCAAGGTGTGAAATTAAGGAAGGAATGGAGAAGGAGACAGCGATCTTGTTCCTCAGTGCATTTGGTGGATGATTTGGAAGGAGCGGAACAGAATGTTTTGAAGATAAGGAGAGACCTTTGGTGCATAACCAATTTTAATGCTTTATCTGTCATTTTTCATTTTTGGCTTCATGAGGTGTATCCCATCTCTATCATGACTTTTTTTGGGTGAATTTGCTTCAGGAGCTTAATGTAAGTACATGTTTAGGGACTATGGAAACTCTGTTGTATAGTGTTGGGTTTATGCATGTTGGCTGGCATGTGTGCATTTTATTTCCTGTATGCATTTTGTATACAGTGCTTGTACTGCTAGCTTACCAGCTATTGTGCCAAATGGTCCCATTGCAAATCTTTGCTTGGTAAGAAGATATTTTAGCTACCATATGACCTTATCTATTAATATATTTCTATCCATCTTGTGAACTAAATGAAAATGTAGTTGAGCAACTAAAGGAAGAAATGGATGAAATTCTCAGGGTGGAAGTACAGCAGATCATCTGATGCTTGATCTATGGCCTTCATTTCTTCTTGAAGTGAAATGAAGGCCGGGAGATTGATGAAATTGTAGTAAATTTAACCCGTACTTCTCTACTGAATATTATTTGTTCCAACAGTTTCTCCAAAGAAATTACTTTAGTAACAGCTGTACCTATCTAGATTGGCTTTTCTTTTGGATATATTTCTTTCTTCTTCAACATAGAGATAGAAAGTTTTGGATGGTACAAAATTGTAAGTGGTCATATATTAATTAGTGCAAATTACTTTGCTTATATATACTCAACTTTTCTATATTTTGTGCATATAAATATCAAGAACGAACTCAATCTACAAAATTTTGAGACTTATGCCGCAAAAACTTATTGTGTTGCAAGGTTGACATCCTCCATCTTTTATTAGTGCATTAACCATGAATCTAAGATTCTATTTCCAAACCTTTAACCAAAGTAGTTGGAGAACACTTCCACTCTCATACTTTTTTCTACGCAAGGTGCAAATGTTTTTGTGGAAAAGATTAAACATCAATGGGCTTACTGCTCATTCTTCTTCTTTACTGAAGTTACGTTTTCATTAAACTTTACTCTGTAACTCTTCAAATTCACAAAGGTGATGTGGTTGAGCTCGACCACATATTAAGTTGCCTCACGGGTGTTAACCACTTAACTAATACATGGAATGACTTTTCCATATACTTCAGTTGATCAATAGGGCAAGAGAATATCTTGGGTTGTCTAATCTTAAGAAGCATACTCTAGATGGTGCTTGCTGCATCAAGCACGTTCCTGGAGATATGCTGGTAAATGTCTCTTGTAAAATATATGCTCTTAACATGCATAATTTCACAAGTTTTCCTATGTTATATATAAAAGAAATTAAACAAGTTCCTCTCAAACTCATTCTTCCACATGGCCACATGCCCACTTGTTCTTTGTCTCAGACGTTTCTTTTCAGACAGTAAAGAAGACAATGCCTGAGAGTAATTTTCATAGTGTAAATACCGAACTTGGAGGATGTTAGAATCACGCACACTGTCATAATGTATTATTCGTCACCCCTACATTGCTCCCCTTGTTTTATGTATTATTCACTAAAAGTAGGTATATATCATATGTTACGGTAGTAATGCAGATAACAAGACAAATTCCATTTTGGTTGTAGTAATACTGCACAAATCATTTAAACTTCATACTAGTTCTAATTATTTATATAGGTTTATGGCATGTTGATGGGAAGATCAACATATGAAGGCATGAAATTAGCTAATGAGAGTAAGCGTTCATTTGTTCTCACTCGAGCTGTATTTATTGGTAGCCAAAGGTACGCAACAACATGGACCAGAGATAATCTATCTACCTGAGAGCACCTGCATATGAGTATCTCCATGGTTCTCCAACTGGTAATTAGCTCGAATTTTCTCTGCAGTTGCCTGAAATGGTTGATTTATACATTCCAATTTAATTTGAGTTCTTTAATTCTCTTCATTACTATGCATCATTGTCTATACATTTTCCATTATAGACATTTACTCATAATAATTGTCTTAAGACTTATTCATATAGATGTGTATGGAAGCTGTAGAAGAGTTGACCATGATGTTAAACCTATGGAAATGGAAGTACTGTAACTGACTTGACTTTAGTTGACAGTGAACTCTAGAATGTACGACATTATTGCTTTTGCTTTAATTTAATTAAATTTCAAATGCCTTTAAAATTTGTAATGCGATAAAGAAAAGTTGGCTTAATTCTTACTTGATAAATATAAGGTCCTGGACACAGTAGAATCAAATTTCTGCAATTGCTACTAGTCATCCCATAAACGACGTCAAATCTGTGAGCCAGAAGAGGTGAACTAGAGATCAGTTCAAGTCTACTAAAGTAAGAGGAACTAACGTGAAGAAGTCTTTTTAAATTAATAATACATGTTCTGGAAATGTCATGAAATTCTAGAATATGATCTGGATGTATATTTTTGGAAGTAATTATGGTAATTCAAATGGTCAAAGAAGTGTTTTAGTCTTGCAAGTCATCGTCAAATGTAGTCATCAGCCAATGTAACGTTCCTAGGTCTGCATTTATTCTATGGTCTACAAAAATGTTTTACTTTAATCTTTCTAGGCAAAATGAAATTGATTCTGTTTATTTCTTTTAAAATTTATTTCTCTAATTTATTCCCGCTTCAATTGCTGTATTTTGAAGATTAGATCATGCTAGATCTATAGGAGGGGCGCACCTGCCACATTTCATCCATGACCCCTGAATGCCTTCCATCCAACTATTTTCTATTTTACTTCACTGCACTAGTTTTGGTATTAGAGCCTATTTTATTCTGTTTTGAATATGATTATAGTTTATCTAGCTTTGGTCAATTGAGGTTTATGCTTTCCTCTTGAACTCGATCTACATTTCACCTATACTCTCAAAAGTTTTTTCCAGTTACTTCTGTCCAATATACTGGGCTACTTCGATTTTGGTGTCACAGCCTGGTTGATTATATTCTGAATATTTTTCAAATTCATTCCAGCTTTATTGGCTGCATTTTGAGGATTATCCAAATACGTTGAAACCATCTTGAACTCAGAGTGGTGATTCTGCTTGTAATCTATGCTTGACCTTGTCTAACCACAATTCAAATTAGTTCCCATACCAAGTTCTTCACGTTCCATGTAACATCTCGGGCAAATTTCGAGTCCGGATCAAATCATAACGTACCAAGGGCACAATCCATTATCTCCATAATATCTTCTTAGGTCATCTTAGCCACCACAAGCTCACCCAAAAAGGTCATGACTAAAGGTATTAGTAATGGTAGATTGAGTCCTTATATACATATCAAAGCATCCCACATATGTGGGACTGAGGTGTCACATTCCATGTACTGAAATGACCTGCATTTTAGTTGGCATTAAATCGACTCTATGGTGAGAGCTTGAGTGCTTCATTGTGCATTGTGTTTCTCATTTTCTGAATAAACTAAATATTTTCTTGGAACTTTTAGTGTTCTAATTTTTTTTGGGTTTTTGGATTGGAATTTGTTTGGTTGGTTGGATTGGAGTTAAATATGCTGCTTCATTTAGTTTTGTTGGTTTATTTGTTTTTTTTTTTTATGATACTCTGTCAGAAGTTTACTTCATCTCCAGGGACTTAGAGGCCAGCCACATTCAGGGCCAACACCCAAGCTCTTTGGAAGGTATGTAGGTGCCATGTTTCCATTCTACAGCGGGCATTCTGAAAAGGGAACCACAGATCATGAACCTTGGTCTTTTGGCTAAGAGGTTTGCAATCATGTTAAGAGTTATATTCACTTCCAACTTGTGGTTTGTATATAAATGCTTACAATCAAAACTATCGGATAACACCACTTAAAGGAAAGCTAATTTTCTCCAACAACCACATAACATTAAAAACTTATTCTCTGTTACACTTCAATTTTACTATTATTATATGATTGAGAAGCAGCATACGGATTATTTGTGCAATGGTATCAATCACATTTATGTTTGAGAATTGTCAAATGTTCTTAATGAGTTTTAAGTACAATTATTTATTTCTTTCTTTTTTATTTTTATTTTTTTAAATTTTGTCTTACTTCCACAAGAAGGGGAAGGGGAATGGTAAGGCGGGCCCCTTAAGTTGAGCTAATATGTTCCCAGTTCCCTGTTTATAGTGGAGGCAGCAATGTGCACTCAAACAGCATCATTGGCTGCTAGCGACGATTTTAGCTATGATATTAGCAATGGAGTTAGGTGAATCTGTTACAATAGTTGTGAAATTAGCAATGCTGTTTCTGATGGGGACAACTAGTCTAGAGTCCAGAAGAATTTGTATTTATTTAATGAAAGTTTTGTTATGTTTTGATGTTTGGCAATTTTGTCCTGTATAGATGACCAAAAGGAGTTAGGAAGCATTATGACTGTCAACTGTGTTGACTTGTGTCGACGCAAGAACTTCACCCTCTCTACCTCAACTTAACTGCGCATGTAACACATGTCACAACTATCTTTTACTAAGTAACAAATTTATTTAGTTTTAGATATTCCATAATTCTGTTCAAATTCGAGCTTCAATATCTGTTTTTTTGAACAAATTTTAACGAGTACATAATTCATATATGTTACAGTGCGAAGAAATTTGCCGCTTGGCACTGAGAAGGCGCAACCGGCTTATACCACACATATACACACTTTTCTATTTGGCACATACAAGGGGTATTCCAGTGGCAGCTCCGACATTCTTTATTGGTGGGTTCTATTGGTGTTGAATCAGTTTTCCTTAATATAGGACATATTAATTTGGTTTTCTTATATAGGTTCTGTACGTTCATAATTACTTGCTGCAGATCCAAACAAATGAGAATTCCTTCATGTTGGGACGTCTTCTTATTTATGCAAGGTTCTCATTCTCTTCCTTTTGTAATGTAAGTAATAGGTGATTAGACAATATCTTACATATTCTAATTACGTTTTCCATTTCTCTGGTTGCAACCCTTATGTTTGACGTTGAGATTTCATGAGCCGAGATCCAATTTTTTTAAGGGTAACTTGCAAATGCTACTTGAAATGTTTTTGAGCTTCTCTCAATAAAATTTGAGTATTCAATCTTTCCCAATTCCTCGGGCAACCCTAGAGATTTGAGTAAAGACTACTTTAATTACAAAAAAAAATGTAGAGAGAACTGAAAAGCTAAATTCATCCAAAAATCGAGTCTGACAGTGAATAAAAGAACTGAACTACCCTAAATAATAAATAAAATACTTAAAACTTCTTTTGAATAGCCATAAAATTCTACTTACATTAATTAATCTCCACCCAAAGTCTCTTGCATCTTTTCAAGTAAAACCGTCTTAAATAGGAAAGTTGAACATGGCTGGATGGCAGGGAACTGAAATAGTTATCAGATAAATCCAAGGTTTCCGGTGAGGATAAACTCCCGATATTATATGGGATATCTTCATCAAACAAATATTAGTTGCTGAGATCCAAAGAGTTTAAAGAACACAAACCAGTAATAGAAGGTGGGACAAATCTTTTGAATGGAGAATGTAATACAAAATCTAAGTTCATATCAAGTCTACCTGGCAGATGTAATTCTCTGAGGTTCTTCATATCTCCAATGGAATCAGGAATTTTTTTTTAAATTGATAAAGCCACCACAAAGCTTCCTTAAGCATTCCATCTTCCCCAATTCCTCAGGCAACCCTTCTAGATCTGAGCAATCATTTATATTTAGATTTTCTAACACTCAGGTTGCAAATGCTGCTTGGAAGATTTATGAGGTTCTTACAATTATGCAAATCCAAGTCCAAGAATTTAGTCAACCGTCCAATCGAATCTGGTAATTCAATAATCATTGTACCCTCTGCCTGAAGAAACTTTAAAGATTCGATGCTCCCCACTACCTGAGGAAGCCATTCTAGGTTTGAGCAACCATCAAGAATTAGACAGTACACCTATGGTATCTGGTAAATTCTTAATTGATAGGCACAGGGCTGGTCTAATAGTTAAGCCATTTAAGCAATGGCTTGAGGTCCCAAAATTGAGAAAGCCTCCAAATTTTAATAATTTATATATGTTAGAGCTCATTAAAAAAATCTAATTTTTTTTCCCCAAATCAGTGGCTACAAGTATAATCATACAAATTTGATCAATAATTTTGCATCTAAAAGCCCAAAAAAAATAAAATTCTAATTTTAAAAAAAATCATAGATATTAATTTAATATATTGAATGGTTAAAAAAAGCCCCAATTTAAGATTTGACTTCTGATCCACAACAAGTTTGGACCGACCCTGGATGCTTCAAGCTTTGTCAAACATTCCATCTTCCCCAATTCCTCAGGTAAACTTTTTAGATTTTGGCAACCATCAAGAATTAGGCACTTCAAGGCTCTTAGGTTGCAAATGTTGTCTGGAAGAAATTTGAGGTTTGTACAATTCCTTAAATCCAACTCATCTAATTTGCTAAGCTGTCCTATGGAATCTGGTAAACTTTCTAGATTTGAGCATCCATCAAGAATTAGACGCTCCAACCCTCTCAGCTGGCCAATGCTAGAAGGAAGATTTATGAGGTCCTCGCAGCCACTTAAATCCAACTCAACTAAATTTCTCAGGCGTCCGATCGAATCTGGTAATTGCTTGATTGGGCTTTTGCCTGCCTTAAGCACCCTTATGGATTCCATGTTCCCTAATTCCTCGGGCAATTCTTCCAATTCCAAGCAGCCATCGACATATAGATCTTCCAGTGCCCTTAAGTTGCATACCCTGCTTGGAAGAATTGTTAACCTTGTGCAGCAGCTCAAATCCAAGCGAACCAACTTACCCAAACGTCCAATTGATGGGTGAACCTCGACCAAACATAAACAATATCCAAGACGTAATTTCTCCAAGCTTGGTAAACCAGAAAGGTCTCCAGTTCTCTCCAAGGATAGACATCCTGTCAGATCTAAGATCTTCAACTGTTGTAAAAACTATTGAATAAACAAAATTAAAGAAAGTGTATTAGAAAGTTTCCCAACTAGTGTTGAACAAATATATATATATATATATATATATATATATATATATATATATATATATATATATGTATGTATGCATTTGTTGTCTCAAAGTATGACTCTTGAATAATAAAGTATGACTGAAATTTTTATAAACATATCTTCTAAGGACTAAGGAGTTGAATTCTTACCAAGTTACCGTTGCACAACCTAGTGATATGGTTATGGCTCAAGTCAAGGATAACTAGTTTATGTGGATGAAAATCAGATGGTAAACACTCCAAAGGATATTTCAGCCACCGCATCCACCTTAACTCTTCAAATATATGTTCAAAGCTTCCAGTGAGACGTACACCGCCGATATCAAGAAATCTTAATCGGTGCATCCTTTCAAATGCTTTGGTATTCAATGTTACTTGATCTAATCCCCTATCGCATGCGACAATACCTTCAATTGACTCTGTTCCCTAATGTAGATCAACAAAAAATAATGAGCAATTTTTAGCAAAAAAGCACAATTAAAGCATAAGAACAAGAGATAAATTGATTACGTCATATATTTTCATAATCAATCAATGACACGAAATAAAGTTTTCATTTCAAACCTTCTAAAAAGTTCAGTATGTATATTCAGTTACCTTCTCTTTTTTCAGCACATTGTATATATCTTCACAACGCCACAATCGACTGTGTTTTTGAGGCTCTCCTGGAAACTTGTTACGAGCAATTTCCCTTCCCAAATCCTGAAGAAGGTCATGCATTCTCAACTCATTTTTATCATTAAACTTTAGCAAACATCTTTTTGTTAGAATGCGAATATCATTTTCTGCACATGAATAACAAGCACTTAATATTGTAGTTGCGTCATCTTTGTTCCATCCTATGAAAAAACACGCAATATCAAGGAAAATATCTTTTCGATCAACATTTTCTAGTGCATCAAAACTAATCTTAAGTTTTCCCTCAATCTCGGAATTGGAATTTTCCCGTAATTTCTTGATAAAACTTGTCCATTCTAACTCGTCTTGATTAAACAAATTTGAGCCAAAAACCTCAAGAGCTAATGGAAGCCCTCCGGCATAACCTATAATCTTCTGAGAAAGTTCCATGAAATCATCTGAAGGGGGGATGGTTTTTCCAAAGGCATGTAGGCTGAACAGCTCCAAAGAATCATTGTTGTTTAGTTCCTCTACCTTGTATCTCCCGTCTACTTTAATTTGATCCAATAGACGTTCATCCCTTGTCGTTATCATGATTATACTCCCTGAAGCAAATCGGTTCCATTGTCCTGCTAACGAATCTAACTGGTTTCGGTGGTCTAAATCATCAAGAACAATGAGAACTCTTTTTTGAATTTTTCTTTCTATGAAACTGATCCCATTGTCAACGTTGGTGATGCTAAATTTCTCTGATTTCAGAACTTCCGAGAGAAGTAGCTTTTGTAATTTAACCATACCGTTTAGTTGTCCCGAAACCTCTCTAACATTTGCAAGAAAACAGTTGCCCTGGAAACTACGAAAGTGTTCATTATACACAGCTTTTTGCAACAGTTGTCTTGCCCACTCCACCCATCCCATAAATTCCTATTTTACGGACACCATTGGTACCAATACTCAACAATGGCATTACATTTTCAACATGGGAGGCTATTCCGACCGGTTTCTTGGCAACATTCAAATATCTAGGGTTTACTTCAATTTGAACCCTATCCACAATTTGGTCGATAAGATTTGGTTCATTCCTGCCAATCATTGTTGAAATAGAAAATTATACAATGATAAATTTATAAATTTTGTCAACGTTAAGGATATATTTTGTTCCTTTTATGCCCCAGTTGATAAAATGTTAGTATAAATTTGAAAATATTATGAACTATAATTCTTTAATTAAGATTCCAATTGAACCTTTTATGTCTATAAATTAGTTATTCGATTTATTCCAATTATTTATGTCGAAGTGAATTATTTATCTTGCTTTGTGCGTATATATTGATTAATTAATTGGTCAATAATTACCTTGTTACTCTAGAAAGAATTGAAAGAGAAGATCTAGGGTTAGAACTGGGCATGATAACTTGTATTCTTAATTATTTGCATGACGAATAATTAGGGTTGTGAATGGAATGAAAATATCTGTTCGCTGCATGTAACACGTTGAGAATTGGAATTTAATGCGTTTAATGTAATTGTTTTGCATAGAAATATAGCAAGATTAATTGGATTAAATAGAAGTTAATTGATCACTTGAAAAAAGGCTTTTGACACTTAGAATTCCCGTTAACAATTCAGTAGGCATAATAATTAGGATAATTGGATAATTGGTTTATAGTTCATAATTGGGGATATTGGAGTCTTAACCCTTATTTACCTGAATTCATTCATTAAAATCATAGTTTTATTTATTTGATTTATTTTTAGAATACTTTCTTTTTAATTGTTTATTTTAGTTTTCTTATTTTGAAAAATCACATTTTATGTTTGTTTAAATAAAATTGGATTGATATAATACTAGTAGTTGGAATTTATTGATTAGAATTCTTTGTGAGATCGACACTCTATCTTATCACTTTATTACTTGTTGACTGTGTATACTTGCACAAATTTATTGATTGCGAAATCGACCAATAAGCATAATGGGTACAAGTTTAAGACATTAACTTTTTAATTTAAAATTTTCATATTATTACTAAACACTATAGACAAATTTTAAATTTAAAATTTGATCCCATAAAATTTAGTGGGGTCAATTGACCCCATGCCCTTACTCAAGATCCTCCCATGATCACAAGAGAATGATTAATTGAGTTTTCTAATTTTATTAAGTACTGGTGCTAAAAAGTAGATAATTAAGATCGTAAAAATATAGAAGAAAAGATTTAGAAATCAAATAAAAGATGAAAAAAATGGTAATAAAATCTCTTAAAATAATAGGACATACACAATTTTTTTGTGTAAGACACACGGTCACTTTTTCATATATATATATATATATATATATATATATATATATATATATATATATATATAAAGCATGTTTGGGTTTTATTAATATATAGGAGTATTAAGATTGTTTTAAAAGAAAAAAATAGGGAGATTTTAAAAAGTGTACGTTTCACTTGTAGTCTAGGTCTATACCAAAAATAAGTATATAGAAAAATAGTTATCCTAAGTTTGAGTTTTATTAATAGCTATTTGGATTTGTTTAACATAAATAAAAAAATTAAAAAATTAAAGAGATTTTAAAAAGTGTTTTAGTTGTATTTAAATTTTAAGCTTATATATACAAAAAAAAAACTAAGTTTTTTTTTATTATATATGTATATAAAATATAGATATAGATATGTGTAGTGTTTTAATTGTAGTTAAATTCTAAATCTATTTAAAATTAAAAAAATAAATTAGGGAAACTTTAGAAAGTATTTTAGTAATGGTTAAATTCTAGGCTTATATCAAAGACCAAAAGAGGAAGGCCAAAAAAATTAAATTTTGTCTTATTATATATACTAGCTCAGAAGTCAGAATAACTTGCAAAGCAAGTATTTTGTTATAAAATTAGTATATTGTTTGACTTTTTAATATTATACTACATTAATATATTATTAATAATAAAAATTATAAATTAATATTGTGTACAACGATTTTTATAAGAAAAATTATTTTCTTCAAAAATATACTGTATTACTTATACTTGAATATAATTACAATTATATTTAATCAAGAGTAACAAATTCAAGGTAGGTAAAACGATGTGAATGATTTTTTTTTCAAACTGTATTATCTAATTGTAATAAAATTTTATCTAATAATTGAATAATTATAAAATTATTGTTGTTTTTAATTTAATGTTATAAATTATTATTCCATAGAGTAATTAATTTTTATTTTTTATTAAATAATTGAATCCTATGGATGATTAGTATATTATATTTTTAATGATTTTTATGATAATTTTTATACTCCAATGACATGCACAATGATGAGCAGTACAAGAGGGATTTAGGCCTTCTAGACTTACCCATTCGCATCAAGATGGTAACCTGATAACTGTGCAGCTTCAGTCAACGTAGCTCGCCACTTTTCCACCTTATTCATGTCGCTCAGAAAACGGATTTTATGTTTTTCAAACGCTTCTGCAAAACGCCCACATTGATAACGCACATCCGAGGGATTAACCTTATAAAATACAGGAAGAACCAATTGCCCCATTGTTTTCCTGCATTCGAGGATCTTCATAAGCTCATCAAGACACCACGTTGAAGAAGCGTAGTTTTTTGAGATCACAACAATAGAAATATCTGATTCTTGGATAGCCTTCAGCAGCGCAGGTGATATTTCTTCTCCTCTTGGTAGCTCGGGATCATCCATAAAGGTCTGGATTCCAGCCTGATCTAGAGCTTTGTATAGATGACCGGTGAAGCTTCCCCGTGTATCTTCACCTCTAAAGCTCAAGAAGACGTTCCAACGAGGAGTAGAAGACGAAGAAGATGAGCCAATTTGGTTACTTGTAGAAGCCATTGACACTAGATGATGATGAAAATGAAGGTAGATTTGAATAGAGAGAAAATCAGTAGGTTACTACTACTAGCTAATAACAGGTAGAATATATATATAAGACACTAGAAAACAAGTGGATTATGAATTAATGACACTAGATTTAGAGCAAAGACTTGTTCAAAGTCTATCTTCTAATTTTCTAAACGAGTGGATGAATAAATTTCGAGTCCTTCTATGGGACATTTTTTTACTGACATTTTAGAGACATTATTTTTTTATTTTAGATTTTTTTGTAGTACCTCTCAAAAAATGTATAGTATTTATTTCAACTGAAATTTTTGTAAAAAACAGTGTTTTAGGTATACTTTTGATACATATAAGAAACAGAGTTTGTACAGTCTGTACAACTCTGTTTCTTGTATGTACTAGAATGTCGCTAGAATGTTAGCAAAAAAATATCACCCTAGAATTATTCTTAAATTTCACTAATATTTTCAGAAGTTGTTTACCAATTTCTTACGAAAGTTGATGGAAATTTCCCAATAATCATCAAGTCTGAAGTCGTCCCTCATGCATGGTTGCAATAATTCGATTCAATTTGTCCTTTTCATAATAAAATAATCAATCGTACGAAAATTACAGTTGTTACCGAACGGATAATATTGACTAATGAATATATGAAACACATTCAAATTTACAATAATCAATCATACGAAAATTACAGTAAAAAAAAGTTAATATTTAAAGCATAAATCCACTCTCCTCTTAAATTTTTAGACATCTGTGAAAACAAATTGTTGTGAAACTAGTATGGATATAGGATATAGGATATAGGATATAGGATATAGGATATAGGATATAGGATCTAGAACTTAGTTATAGAAATTTTGGGGCAAACATACCAATGATGATTGAGGCTTGTGTTTCATTAGCAAATGTTGCAGTTGCAGATTTTCATTAATCATCATCTGGACTGCATTGCATGCAGAATCTAGATGTCACAACTGGATCCTAATCGATAGACTCAATAGGCTGGATGTTAATTCTGGTGATGTAGCAGTGGTACTCAAGTGGAGAAACGAAAGGTTCGACAGGGTCAAGAGAGCACTATTCGGTAAGGTCGACATGCGTCAAGGTGATGAACGTGATACTGTAACACCCCCTTCCCGAAAAGAAAAGAGAGGTCACGTGCAAAACACAACAAACCTCAAAATAAATAAACAGAGCACTAATAACTTCAAAATATTAATAATGATATCCATCAATGAAGTACTAAATATAATTCTCCAACTAGAATCAAAATAATCAAAACAAAAAAAAAAAATCAAAACAACCTAGATGGTCAAAGACAACTCTCTCATCACACTAGCCCTGAATCACCCCTGCAAACCTGCCGGAAGAAAAACACAGTATGAGCCAATTGCCCAGTACGGATACAGATATACAAAAGATATACAACTGATATACGAAAATAACTGAGACAAAATACTGAACAAAGCCTCAAGTGCAAATACGAACGAAAATATAATATCCAAAGATCTGAATGGAATATATCTGAATCAACGTAATGAATATATCTAAATCAACGTAATTGATGAAACCAATAAAAGAATAAAGAAATAACGAACTGAAGTAACTAACTCAATAACTTGAACTGAACAGAAACCAACAAAACTAATCCAATAAAATAATAGGCTGAAACAAATGACTGGAGTTATTTTATACCGAATGAGCTCAGAAATACACATTGCCACACATGCAAGTCAAAATAATGCCACACAGGCAACCAAAATAATGCCACACAGGCAAATCACACATTGGACTGCGAATCCAAATGTATGCAAATCGGATAGGTGTGTTTGGCACAACATCACAAATCCGCAGAACAGAAAACTAAGGTTAACCCATACGCCTCCCACAACAAAACACCAAATGACCCACTTCCTCCGGAGCCCAAATGGAGACGCCGTGGACTAATCACACTGCCACGGAGAGTGTCATGCCTCTCGTGCCAAGACGACATGCATGTGGTACCCCCACAGGTGGTTATAGCTCAGGTATACCTTACGATATATTCTAACAAAAATATCATGTCATAACACATGCGACATAATACCAAAAAAAAGGGTTCTATATGTAAATGTTGAACCAACTCAAATTATAGTCACAAGGTTTCAAAAGGAAGGTAGCAACATGTACCGCTCTACAATTACCAAAATAAATACTAAACATGATATCCTAATTCAAAGAGTACAAATACGAGTCCAATGTGTCAACTCCAAAATGAAACAAATATATGAATTTCACAAGAAACAATTATGTGAAATAATAACAGAATTTGAAACGAGGAACAAAACGAACAAATCAAATTTAACAAAAGTATCGCTGAAAGAGTACGGAATCCGTACCTGATACTTCCAAACCCTTTATAGCACACTCCCAAAAATCTTACCCTCAAATGTCCACGATATCAAATACGAAACATTATTCGCAACCTAAATATATTCACCTCAAATTAAAAACAATCCAAACTAATAATTCTAAAATAATTCATAATCTATTTAATATGTCTTTAATAAATTATTAATACTCCAAAATTTATATTAAAAAAAAAACTCTTTAAATTCCCTTCGTCCGAACTAATAAAAAACAATAATACAATTATAAGTCACCTAATAATTATAGTTTATACTAATATGAAATTAATTCCTCCAATTACATCAATTTTACAAGACAATCTAAATTAAATTATAATTTATCATCTAATCATTATTATTATTATTATTATATTTTAACAGAACAATAAATTAAATATATTATATACATCATTCATCATCATCTAAACCTCCACTCCATCAGAACTAATTTCTTTGACTTCACGCGTGAGGGAATTAAGAATAGAATCCGGATCATTAACAATTAACTTAAATGCTTCAAAAGCATGACCATATTTTCAGTACAGAGGCCAGCCAACATGAATATACCTAGATCCTCAAGATCGATCTCCATAGTTTCAGCAACGTGCCACATAATAGAGTGAACAAGCTTACTCTTATTATACCTATCCTCACAGATTTGAATAATAAAAAAAATAAAAAAATAAAATACAAAACGAAAGAGACTTACATATATAATCAAATCTTCCAATTTCTCTTCTCTTTCCCTATGACAATTGAGTCTCTTCGCCGCCTCTGCTACCCGTTATTTTCTTTTAACGTGTGTGATGTAATGCTCTAGTAGGTTAGGTTTTATTAATTCTCATAATTATAAAGGATTTACTATTACCCACAAATATAATTTAAACCCAATTAATTTTAAAAGCCCAAATTAATGTAATCATTTACTTATAATAGTCCACACAAATTAAATATAAATTGACTCACACATAAGAAAAGCCCAATTAAAAAAATAGATTTAAACATTATTTAATTATTTTATTTATTATTATTATTTAATTTTTTTTCCGGGGTATTACAAATATTGGCGGAGATTACAGGCTACGTAACCATAAGAAGCATGGACAGGAACGTAGGAGAGCGGATTCTGATTCTGAATCTGACGAGGAGGAGTTTGGTGCATATGAGGAGCCTAAAAATTGGGCTATGGAGCGTCACAACCAGTTCCGGGCTACAGCCAATCTTAGGGGCCAAAATCAGGATTTTCGCATCAAAGTGGACCTTCCCGCTTTTGATGTTGCTTTTTGATATTGACTCGTTTTTGGACCGGCTATATGAGGTAAAGAGATTCTTTGATTTCGCGTCAACCCCAGAGAATAAACAGGTCAAGTTGGTGGCTTACAAGCTAAAAGGGGCTGCTGGTATATGGTGGGATAACGTGCAGACCACTCGAAGGAGACAAGGAAAAAGATCAGTGGAAAAATGGAGTAGGATGAAAAGGATGTTAAGGGAACGATTCCTGCCATTGGATTATGAACAAGTTGTGTCATTATTGTGATTCTGTAATATTATTTGTGAATAATTAATTATTGATTTATATGATAAGAAAATATTTATTTTATGTGGATATAAATGATGGATATATTTATTTTTATGTGGATAAAAATGAAGGAATTAATTCTGAGGTATTTTATCAGTATTTTGTCAGTGTGGAGGTATTAAAAATCATCCGTTTGTGAATTTCGGATATTTTTGGTTTGGAATTTGGAAAAACTCAAAGCTACAAAGTTGTAGAGAATTCAATTTCAGGCAAAATGGACATTAAATTTGTATTTTTCTGATAAACGGTCTATTTTTTATGAATTGTTGAAGTTTTAAAAAATAAAATAATTTTTATTAATTTATGGGTGGGACCCACTTGGTTATCAACACATGGGCTGCTATCTTTTGGTTCAAAGATGGCTGGTGGCTGGCTTGACAAATTGAGGTGGCGTGGAAGAAGAAAAAGAAATAATATATTTTATTATTTTAGTCTCTTATGACGTTGTAGCATTTTCCTATAAATAGGTGCTTATGTTAGAATTGAAAATCACACCAGAAACATAAGTTTTCTCTCTCTATATTATAAAGCATATTTTTGTTAGTATTTAGATATCTTGAGTGTTGCTATACGACGCAAGTTCGTTCAGCGTTATATCTGATATTCAAGTCAGAAATACTGCTCTTTTGAGGTAAGGGATTTTAAGGGTTGTTATGTTTTTCATGTTTCGTAACTTTTCAGACCTTCAAAAATTCTAGAAAAAATTGAAATTATATTTTGATGAGTTTTATTGATTGTGTCCAAAAATAGTAATTTGTTGATGTATAGATTAAGAGTTATGAATTTTACGGGAAAAGACTATTTTAAAAGTAACCGCTTATAACTCCTTGTGGTTAACTCCAAAATTGATAAAAATTTTATTTGGAGTATATCTATATAATATCAGTGTACTCTGTGAATTTTGAAATTTTTGGATAAAAGTACAGTTTATGATAAATGTTTAAATATTCGGCTGTTTTGGCCATATTAAAAATAAGAAATGAATTTTAAAAATTATGAGAAAAATGTGTGTTCAATATGGGACTATATTCTGCTAAATCCCAGAAAAGAAATATTTGTGGAACTGATTTGGTATTTTTCATGAAAATGGACTAGTTATGAGTAAATGAATTAAATATGTTATGTGAAGGAAGAAAATTGGAAAATAGGATTTTATGGCTTGAGAATCCTATATGAGGTATATGCAGATTTGTGATGAAAGTTTTAGTTATTGGTGATGAAATCTTATGAGTTTGGTATTTTAGAATGATTAAATGCATTATTTAGTAAAGTGTAAACAATTAAAATAAATTGTTTATAAACTTAAGAAATATTATTCTTTCAATATCATTATACCGAAATATTGGTATAGATTTTATTGTGAAATTTTTACCTTTTTCATGTTGGGGTTACTATTCACGAGTTACTATTCGCGAGTTACTATTTACGAATTACTATTCACGATAAAATTGGTTTCTTTTTCTGACCAAATTATCGTGGATTTATGAATCTTACTCTTAAAATTAAATCCATGTTTTGATCATATTATTTTTATTATCATATATAACATTTTTATAACCCTAATGATGATATTTCTCTTTGACTTGAGTGTAAAGATGAGTAGATTTTTTGTATGATCATGACTATGGGTTCTCTTTGGCCAGTAGTGCAAAATTGAATTGTTGACTGGTATGATCATGACCATTGAATTTATAATTGAATATCTTTAGCTTAAGTGCAAAGGTGAATTGATCAACATAGTTATAATTATTGTTTATATAAATTCTGAAATGATTATATCTTTCTTTGAGATATTAATATATTTGGCCTGTAGTGCAAATATGAACTATTGATGAATATATTTGGCCTGTAGTGGAAATATGAACTGTTGAGGAATATCTTTGGCCTGTAGTGCAAAGATGAATTGTTGATGAATATCTTTGGCCGTAGTGCAAAGATGACATGTTGTTGAATATCTTTGGCCAGTAGTGCAAAGATGAACTGTTGATGAATATCTTTGGCCCGTAGTGCAAAGATGAATTTATTAGTATGATTATGAACAGGAACTGTGATTTGGTATAACCACGATCTTTGATGTTTCATGTAAAGACATGTGATGAAAATTATCTTCGTCCTGGATGCGAAGAGAAATGTAGAATCACAATTATGATTATGAGTTATTCATATGATCGTGGACCAGAACTGTTGATTGATGTTACATGGATAAAACATTGTTGGTGGATTTTTAACATAGAGAAGATAATAGACTTTATGGTCTATTTGACTCTTCTAATGGATTGCTCGTTCCGCTGCAACTATGGTTGAAATTTTTATCATCTACCATATATTCTAAATCTCTGATTTATTATTGATGAAGGCTATTGATAATTTAATTATCTTTAGTCATGATATTATTTACTGAGTTAGTTGTGCTCACCCTTTTGTTTCATAATTCCTTTCAGGTAATAAGAGTGTAGCTGGGTCGAGCGGGGGTAACAGGGGAATATAATGGTGGTCATCATTTAGTAGTTACATTTGGTGAATCAACTAGGGTGAGGCAAACCCAACGTTGGAAGAGTGTTTTGTCACTATCATACAAGATGTCTAATGACATACAACCTTGTGTCATCATAAGACACGGTTGTGCACATCCACTTGCTGAGTATATCTACGAGCACTACCTATATAATCTTGGTGTTTGTTTGAAGTATAATTCTCAATTAGAGACAGTGGAGATAATGATATGTCAAGAGAAGACTTACCATTGGGAAGAATTTGATAGTAATCTTCTCATTTTTCTTTGGGGTCTATTGGGTCAACCAAGGATAATTTTGTGGCCATATGATATCTATCATAACCTAGAAGCATGGCCTCCCATGTACGAAGGTTTTCTTGAGCACTTCCCAAAGATTCTAATTTCTAAAACAGTTTTTGACTATACCTTTATGTAAGGTGTCATTGTGACGTGCTATCCAAGGTTGGGATGAGAGTCACAGTTGGTATATATTTGTATCCAAACTCACAGCATATGTGTTGTTGTATTTTGCACGACAATTGTTGTAATAAAATTGTAGTTGTTTTCTGTACCATGTATTTGGCGACTCAGAATAGGTTGGATGGAATGGACCTATTTTGGGGTTGTCACATTTGGTATTAGAGCTTAGGGATATGGTCTCTGGCGGAGATCGGGGAATATAACTAGGAGGGAAGAGATGAGTAAATCCTTCGCTAGTTTGTCCTACCTAAGCTTATTTGTTGGTCGGTCATAATATACGGATATTATGTGATACGTTAATTTATTTAATTAACCCTTGTTTTATGGCAGTATTTGAGAATGGCAACTGAGAATGTTAACAATGGAGTGAATGAGACTGTGGGGATACCTCTAATCACTAACCATGATAATGTGATGTCAGACGAAGAAGGAATTAGGGATATTCTTGTGGTGAGGGAAGAATTAATAGTTGCACCCGAGCTAGTCGCAGAGGTAGCAGCTGAGAATGAGGAAGAAGAAGCACCTGAGGAGAATTTATTAGAAGAATTTTATGATCGAAATGTAGAATTACAAAATCGTGTTCATGAGTTAGAAGAGCAGGCTGAAGAACGGCAGGCGGTCGTAGAACAAAAGGATGCAATAATTCAAGCTTGTGTTACCCGATATGTGATGCTTGAACAGAAGCATTCTTTGGCAGAGTATAAGATGATAAAGATGGAATCTGAGCTGAAAGAAAAAAAAACTGAACGAGTGAGAATAAATGATGCATGGGCAAAAGCCGCACGACACGTGGATATTGTGGAAAGAGATGTCCGATCTAAGAAGGCTAAAATAGATGATATGAATTTTTCTTTTTGGAAAGCAATTGGGAGAACCCAACATCGAGTTTTGAATTACTCTGTACAGAGAGGTCAACCTGAATTCGATATGGATCGAAGATTGATGATTCAGATCATGAATCAGGAGTACGACGAGGCAGTTGAGGGAGGAATATGTCCTATAAAAAAGTATATTCCAACGGTAGTGATGACACAAAATGCTGCCCCAGACAAGTCAAAACCGGGTAGTTTGAGAGATGGCGGTTGTCATGACTTCCCAACAAGTGAAGAACCCAAATGAAGTTATCATGGGAGATGAGCAATGGAGAAATCATGATGACCCGGGAGATAGAATTTGAAATGAAAGCAAGGTATTCTCAACTTTTCGAAATACCAGGTATGTAAATTACGGGGACAAAATTTTATAAGAAGGGGAGATTGTAAGACCCCGAACTTTATGAAATAAAAGTATTCAATTTTTCTTATAATTACAATTCAGTAAATGATTAAATTGATAAAAGTTTAAAGTTAAGGGTGAGATATGAATTTTTTTTCAAAATACACAAGTGGTAATAAAATATTCAATTGTCGGAGAATATTCGTTTGGTCGTGGAATATTCTTTCTGGTGGAGAATATTCGTACGACGGCGCAGCCATATGTGGGCCCCATAACGAATAACTGTCGGATGAAGAAAATGACAAAAATTGAGTTTTTATAAATAACGGTGTAGTTGTTACCGTTAACACTGTTGGAATACCCGGTGATTAAAATACAATAATATGCGTATTTGAACAGTAGCATACGGTTTTACACAGTATTTTTAAATTATTGATCTTTAGGTAAGAATACACTACTCAATAATTGTTACAGTAATTACTGTTCAATATTTTATTTTATTGATTCAATAATTGTTGCGTTGATATTTTATATTATTGTTGTTTCAATAATTGTCCCTGCACAGTATATGACACCCCCAAAATAGGTATACAACACCCATTCTGAGTCGCCAAATACATGGTACAGAAAGAAAACTACAACATCAATAATACAATTGTCGTGCAAAATACGACAACACATACTGTGAGTTTAAATACAAATATTGTCTTCTAGACAATATCCATACTCAAATAAGTCCTCATTACAATTATTCAAACACTATTTTACAAAAATAGTGAGGACTGCTAAAACATCTTTCTATGACCATCACTCTGTACCCCGACTAGTTCCTGCTATGTTTTTACCTCCTAAGAAAAATGGAACAAAAAGGAAAACGGTGAGCTCAACTAGCCCATTAAAGAATATTATGACTAAGATAATATACAACAAATTATCGTTAGTCTTCAATAGGGAAAAATCTGATAAAATATAATAGACAACAATTTTTAGATCAACAACTGTAACGGAAATAGCAATCCATTAAAAGAGTCAAGTAGAGAATGAGTTCTACTATTTTCTAAGATTTAAAAGTCCATCATTAATATTTTATCCTTGTAACAACAATCAATATACATCTTTAATCAAATATTCATCTTTGCACTACAGGCCAAAGATATTCATTTGTATCACCAGTTGGTCATGTTCATCTCAACACCTGTTCATCTTTGCACTATGGACCATAGATATTCATCAGTTAATCATTTATCTTTGCACTACAGGCCAAAGATATTTAGTAATATCATCATTTAGGACTGAGGATGATGAAAAATATTTTAAAGAAAACGAATCTAGTGAGACAGAAGGACAAATAATAGGGATTCGTATAACAGTTTATCCAAGATCAATAATACTCCATAATATCCAATTTTGAAGAAAAATTCAAGAATAAAGATCAAAACATGGATACAATCAAAGATAGTAACCATAATAGACATCTCGGACAAAAAGAAGAAAATTTCTTTTTTCGGTGAATAGTTCCGTATACGTGAATAGTGTCGTATACGTAAATAGTAACCCCGACACAAAAAGTTTCAAATTTGATAAAAATTCAGATCAATACTTCGGCATAATGATATTGAAGAAATAATATCATAAATGAAGAAAATAACATCCCTTACCTCAAAATAATCGTACTTCTGACTGAATTTCGGATATAGTGCTGACAGAAACTTGTACTAAAAAACAGAAACTCACAAAGTATCTAAATACTCACAAAATACGCTCGATAATATAGAAAGAGAAAGAGAGAAAGCTTATGTTTCTGGTGTGGTTTTCAATTCTAACTTAGCCCTCTATTTATAGGAAAATATTAGCAGACTTGACCTGCAACCTGATGGCTTTACCTGCTACTATTCCCACCCACCACATTTGAAATAAAATTCAGTACATTTCGTCACCGACAACAAGTGGGGCCCACTCAATTCTAGAATTTTCCACCAAAATGCTAAATTCGGATACTTCAACAATTTCTGAACCAGTCACCTCTTAAAATTCATAACAAATCATACGTTCATTTTTAACGGTTCAAAATTTGTGGACATATACTCAACTTATATATGTATAACATATCCAAAAATTACAACGATCCAACGGTCGGATTAAAAATTATAACTCACGTAATATATCTCAAAAATACTGGTTTAATTTTTAATACCTCCATTCTGACAAAAACACTAATAAAACACCTCAACATTAACTCCACAATAAATATATCCAACATTTATATCCATATAAAATAAATATTTCCTTATCATATGAATCAATAATTAATTATTCATAAATAATATTACAGAATCACATTTATGACAACCAGGCCGTTCCCAAGAAAGAGGGGGCTTTCCCATAATAATTTCTCCTTACTGGCACGCAATTAGGTGACCAAACCTCTCCTTGACAGAACTTTCTAGACATTGCCAATAATGTTATCTAATAATATTATTCAAATAATATGAATTATTGATCTGATAATGGGAAATTTGCAGTGACAATTATTGAAACAACAATAATATAAAATATCAACGCAACAATTATTGAATCAATAAAATAAAATATTGAACAGTAACTACTGTAACAATTATTGAGTAGTGCCTTCTTACGTAAGGATCAATTATTCATCAATACTGTGCATCCACGCGTATTACTATATTTTTACCACCGAATATTCCAACAGTGTTAATGGTAATAACTACGCCGTTATTTATAAAAACTCAAACTTGTCATTTTCTTTATCCGACAGTTATTCTGTTATGGGGTCAACAAATGACTGCGCCGTCATACGAATATTCCTCGACAACAAGAATATTCCACGACCAAATGAATATTCCCCGACAACAATGATTATTTTATAACCACTTGCATATTTTGAAAAATTTGCACATTTCACCTATAACTAGAGAATTATATCAAATTAATACCTTATTATTCACAATAATAATTAGAGTAAATTCGATTTTATTTATAATAAGTTGGGGTCTTACAACCTCCACTCCTTATGAAATTTCGTCCTCGAAATTGACATACGTACCTGGTGTATCGAAAAGGTGAGGATACCTCGCTTTAATTTTTGATTCCAACTCCCAGGTCATTTCTTCAATAGCATGGTTTCTCCACAAAACCTTAACTTGTGGTATAACCTTGGTGCGTAGGACATGCTCTTTCCTATCCAAGATCTTAACAGGTACTTTTTCATAAGTTAAATCTTCGGCTATCTCGTCTGGTTCTAACGCAATAATATGGTTCGGGTCTTTCATATATTAACGAAGCATGGATATGTGAAAAATATTATGAACACGAGACATACTTGGAGGTAATGCGAGTCTATAGGCCACATTTTCTATTCGGTCAAGAATCTCAAATGGACCAACAAATCGTGGATTGAGCTTTACTCTCTTTCCAAATCTTGTAACTCCCTTCCATGGAGCAACACGTAACAATACATGATCTCCAATATTAAACTCCACGTCCTTTCTATGAAGATCAGCATAACTCTTTTGTCAATCTTGTGAGGTTTGAATACGTTGTCGAATCATTTGGATCTTTTCTATAGTCATGCGTACTAATTCTGGTCCCAACAACGTTGCTTCTCCCACCTCGTCCCAGCATACTAGAGAACGACACTTTCATCCATACAACGCCTCAAATGGAGCCATGCCTATACTTGCTTGATAACTATTGTTGTAGGAGAATTCCACCAGGGGCAAGTACTTATCCCAACTTCCATTAAAATCTAGGACACAAAGTCTTAATAGATCTTCAAGGGTTTGAATAGTCCTCTCTGATTGTCCGTCCGTTTGAGGATGGTATGCTGAACTAAATCGTAAATTCGTGCCCATAGCTTTCTGCAAGCTAACCCAAAATAGTGAAGTGAATCTTGGGTCACGATCTGAAACTATGGATACTGGCATGCCATGCAATTGCACAATCTCATTCACGTACATACGAGCAAGACATTCAAGGGAATAAGTCTCACGTATCGGTAAGAAATGGGCAGACTTTGTTAATCTATCAATAATAACCCAAATTGCATCTATGCCTTGAGAAACCTTGGGAAGACCCGTAACAAAATCCATAGTAATGTGTTCCCACTTCCATTTTGGAATCTTAAGTGGTTGTAATGGACCCTTTGGCACTTGATGCTCTGCCTTTACACGTTGACAAGTTAAACACCTCGAGATAAACTCCGCGATCTCTCTCTTTATATTGTTCCACCAAAATGTATGTCAAATATCATGACACATTTTGGTACTCCTAGGATGGATTGCAAACGGTGTGTTGTGTGCCTCCATCATAATTCTATGCTTCAAGTCAAAATCGTTAGGAACACAAAGTCTGGAGTTGAATCTAAGTATTCCTTCTTCATCGATTCTTGCTTCTGGAATAGCACCTTCTTCCACTTTCTTCTTCATACGCATCAGCTCCATGTCCGTAGCTTGAGCAGCTTTAACTTTATCGATTAAAGTCAGTTCTACTCATATATTCGCCATCATCATGTGGTTCCCTGGAGTCTTTAATTCTACCTCCATCCTTTGCAAGTCATACAGAATGGGCCTTTGCATTGACAATATCGCACTCGTACTCGCATATGATCTTCTACTCAATGTGTTAGCTACTACGTTCGCTTTTTCAGGATGATATTGAATAGTGTGATCGTAATCTTTCAATAGTTCAAGCCAACATCGTTGCCACATGTTGAGTTTGTTTTGGGTGAAAAAATATTTGAGGCTTTTATGGTTCGTATAAATCTCCACTTTCTCCCCATACAAGTAGTGTCTCCAAATTTTCAACGCAAATACGACTACTACCAACTCTAGATCACGAGTAGGATAATTCCTCTCATATTCTTTGAGTTGTCGTGAGGCATAGACTATGACTTTCCCATGTTGCATGAGAACGCATCCTAACCCTTTGCCTGAAGCATCACTGTATATAACAAATCCATCCGTACCAGATGGTATTGCCAGAACAGGTGCCGAAATAAGTCTCCTCTTGAGCTCTTGGAAACTCTTCTCGCATTCCTCGCTCCATACAAATTTTGTATCTTTCCGAGTCAGCTGAGTTAATGGAGTAGCGATTCGAGAAAATCCTTCCACGAATCTCCAATAATAACTAGTTAAGCCCCGAAATCTACGCACTTCGGTCATCGACTTTGGTTGCTCCCAACTTTGTACTGCTTCAATCTTTGCCGAGTCAACAGATACTCCATGTTTTGACACCACGTGCCCAAGGAATGCTACTTCCTCAAGCTAGAACTCACATTTCTTCAGCTTGGCATAAAGCTTGTTTTCACGAAGCCTTTCAAGTATCAGTTTCAAATGGTGCTCATGATCTTCACTGCTTTTGGAATAGATAAGGATGTCATCAATAAAGACAACAACAAACTGATCAAAATATTCCTTGAATACACGGTTCATCATATCCACGAAAGAACTAGGGGCATTAGTCAATCCAAAAGACATGACTAAGAATTCATAATGCCCGTACCAAGTTCTGAAGGTATTCTTTGGAATATCCTCAATTTTAATCTTCAGCTGATGATATCCAGAACGAAGATCGATCTTTGAAAAGAATTGTGCTCCTTGCAACTGGTCGAACACGTCATCAATGCGAGGTAGCGGATACCTATTCTTGATGGTGACATGGTTTAATTCTCGGTAGTCAATACAAAGTCGCATACTCCCGTCTTTCTTCTTTACGAATAAAACAGGAGCACCTCAAGGAGATGTACTAGGACAAATGAAACCTATGTCTAACAATTCCTGTAGTTGGACTTTTAACTCCTGAAGTTCAATAGGAGCCATTCGATATGGGGTTTTAGAAATGGGTTTTGTACCCGGCTCAAGGTCAATAAAGAATTCAACATCACGTTCTGGGGGTAGACCGGGAAGTTCTTCAGGAAATACATCAGAAAATTCTCTAACAACAGAAATATTATTCAAATATGACTTGTCTTTGTTCAAATCCATAACATGGGCTAAGAAAGCTTAACATCCGTTTTTCAATAAACGAATAGTTTTATGGCTTGATATGATAGTGACTGATTTTAGTGGTTTAGTTGTTTGAATTTGTATGACAGGTTAGTTAAGAATATGAAAACTAACAACCTTACGAAAATAATCCATTTTGGCATGGTGAGTGGTTAACCAATCAATTCCTAAAATCACATCAAAAGCAAGTATCTTTAAAGAGATAAGATCAACAAGTAATGTGATAGTGCCAACTTGGATTATGCAAGATTTATAAACTGTGGATGTAACGAAAGTTTCACCCAACGGAGTCTCCACTGATAAATCAAAGTCTAATTTCTCCGGAGTCAAGTTTAAACGTTGAGCACAAGCAGGAGAGATAAAAGAATGGGTAGAACCAGTATCTAGTAAGGTATATACTTTGAAAGAGTTCAAGATTAGCTTACCCGTAATCACCTCGTTCGGGTTCCTCGCATTTGGCCAGTCACGACAAACGCTCTTCCAGGAACCGCTGATTTCGACTTATCCGGGACAGCCCTTCAAGTCACCATCCCCGTTGAACTTGGTTTTGCTACAGAACAATCCCGAGCTATGTGGCCTTCCTTTCAACAGTTGTAACATACCTTGGATTGTTGTGGATAGTTTGGGCTGATATGTCCCTCTTTCCTGCATTTGTAACATCTAACTGGCGGTCGTTCTCCTCCCCTAGAATTTGTTGTTGGTGCTGGTGCTGCTGCTGATGTCTTCCCGTCATTGTTGAGTCTCCTCTTTTTGAAATTTTCAATTGACTCACCTCTCCTATTATCATGGCCACAATGACCACCCTAGTGGTTACCGGCTTTGTTCATATTTTTCCCTCCTTGTTGGTTATCATCGCTCTGATGACTGCTGTCACCGGTATTACCCTAGTTGTGGTCCCTCGGTTGCACATACTCAATATCTCGTTCTAATAATTGAGCCCTATTTACAACATCTAAATATAAAGAAAATTTATGAGATATAAGATATTGCCGAATCTCGGGCTTTAGACCTCTCAGAAACATCCTTGTCATTCGTTCCTCATTTTCGACCGAATGAGGTGCAAACTTGGATAACTCTGCAAACTTAGCCTCATACTGGGACACCGTCATGTTGTATTGTTCCAGTCTGATAAACTCCACCTCCTTCGTATGACAAATACTTTCAGAAAAGTACTTGTCATTGAATAGTTTATGAAATGTTTCCCAAGACATGCTGAGTGCGGCTGGCTGGGTACGCTTCACAGACTCCCACCAGTAGTCTGCCTCACCGCGGAACATAAAGGTGGCGAATGGAACATTTTGTTCCTTTGTGCATCCCAAGATATCGAATATCTTGGTAATTTTCTTGACCCACGTTTCCGCCATGATCGGATCCGGCTTTCCCTTAAATTCTGGTGGTCCGAACTCTTTGAACTGCTTGGCTGTGACAAGCCGCGCATTGCTAGCATTTTCACCCGTATTCTGTGCACGAGTTTCCCTCGTCTGGTTTTGCATGAAATGAAAAAAACTTCTGAACATCCCATCATTCATCATTTGTTCGGTAGTGTTGTTTACAGGAGGATTATTGCCTTCCTATTGCGCGTTCTCCTGGTTTGTAACTAAAGGTTGTTCCACAGTCTCATACACTCCATTGTTAACGTTCTCAACAGCCATTCTTAAATACTGCCATAAAACAAGGGTTAATTAAAAAAATTATCATATCACATAATATCCCTATATTATGACTGACCAACCAATAAGCTTAGATAGGACACACTAGCAAAGGATTTACTTATCTCTCCCCTCATAGTTCTATTCCCCGATCTCCGCCAGAGACCATATCCCTAAGCTTTGATACCAACTGTGACACCCCCAAAATAGGTATACAACACCCATTTTAAGTCGCCAAATACATGGTACAGAAAGCAAACTATAACTTCAATAATATAATTGTCGTGCAAAATACGACAACACATACTGTGAGTTTAAATACAAATATTGTCTTCTAGACAATATCCACACTCAAATAAGTCCTCATTACAATTATTCAAACATAATATTATAGAAATAGTGAGGACTGCTAAAACATCTTTCTAGAACCATCACTCCGTACCCCGACTAGTTCCTGCTATGTTCTCATCTCCTGAGAAAAATGGAACAAAAGGAAAAGGGTGAGCTCAACTAGCCCAGTAAAGAATATTATGACTAAGATAATATACAAAAAATTATCGTTAATCTTCAACAGGGAAATATCTGATAAAATATAATAGACAACAAGTTTTAGATCAACAACTGCAGCGGAAACAACAATCCATTAGAAGAGTCAAGTAGAGAATGAGTTCTACTATCTTCTAAGATTTAAAAGTCCATCATCAATATTTTATCCCTATAACAACAATCAATATACATCTTTAATCAAATATTCATCTTTGCACTACAGGCCAAAGATATTCATTTGTATCACCAGTTAGTCATGTTCATCTCAACACCTATTCATCTTTACACTACGGGCCAAAGATATTCATCAGTTAATCATTTATCTTTGCACTACAGGCCAAAGATATTTAGTAATATCATCATTTAGGACTGAGGATGATGAAAAATATTTTAAAGAAAATGAATCCAGTGAGACAGAAGGACAAATAGTAGTGATTCGTATAACAGTTTATCCAAGATCAATAATACTCCATAATAACCAATTTTGAAGCAAAATTCAAGAATAAAGATCAAAACATGGATACAATCAAAGATAGTAACCATAATAGACATCTTGGACAAAAAGAAGAAAATTTCCTTTTTCGGTTAATAGTGCCGTATACGTGAATAATGTCGTATACGTGAATAGTAACCCCGACATAAAAAGTTCTAAATTTGATAAAAATTCAGATCAATACTTCGACATAATGATATTGAAGAAATAATATCATATATGAAGAAAATAACATCTCTCACCTCAAAATAACCGTACTTCTGACTGAATTTCGGATATAGTGCTGACAGAAACTTGTACTAAAAAATAGAAACTCACAAAGTATCTAAATACGCTCGATAATATAGAGAGAGAAAGAGAGAAAGCTTATGTTTCTGGTGTGATTTTCAATTCTAACTTAGCCCTCTATTTATAGGAAAATATTAGCAAACTTGACTTGCAACCTGATGGCTTTATCTGCTACTATTCCCACCCACCACATTTGAAATAAAATTCAGCACATTTCTTCACCAACCACAAGTGGGGCTCACTCAATTCTAGAATTTTTCACCAAAATGCTAAATTCGGATACTTCAACAATTTCTGAACCAGTCACCTCTTAAAATTCATAACAAATCATACGTTCATTTTGAACGGTTCAAAATTTGTGGACATATACTTAACTTATATATGTATAACATATCCAAAAATTACATCGATCCAACGGTCTGATTAAATATTATAACTCACGCAATATATCTTAAAAACACTAGTTTAATTTTTAATACCTTCATTCCTCAACATTAACTCCTTTATTTTTAACCACAATAAATATATCTAACATTTATATCCACATAAAATAAATATTTCCTTATCATATGAATCAATAATTAATTATTCATAAATAATATTACAGAATCACATTTATGACAACCAGGCCGTTCCCAGGAAAGAGGGGGCTTTCCCATAAGAATTTCTCCTTACTGGCGCGCAATTAGGTGACCAAACCTCTCATTGACAGAACTTTCTAGACATTGCCAATAATGCTATCTAATAATATTATTCAAATAATATGAATTATTGATCTGATAATGGGAAATACTGTGCAGTGATAATTATTGAAACAACAATAATATAAAATATCAACGCAACAATTATTGAATCAATAAAATAAAATATTGATCAGTAACAAATGTAACAATTATTGAGTAGTGCCTTCTTACGTAAGGAATAATAATTCATCAATACTGTGCATCCACGCGTATTACTGTATTTTAACCACATGGTATTCCAACAGTGTTAATGGTAACAACTACGCCGTTATTTATAAAAACTCAAACTTGTCTTTTTCTTCATCCAATAATTATTCTGTTATGGGGCCCACAAATGACTACGCCGTCGTACAAATATTCCCCGACAATAAGAATATTCCACGACCAAATGAATATTCCCCGACAACAATGATTATTTTATAACCACTTGCATATTTTGCAAAATTTGCACATTTCACCCATAACTAGAGAATTATATCAAATTAATACCTTATTATTCACAATAATAATTAGAGGAAATTAGATTTTATTTATAATAAGTTGGGGTCTTACACAGTATGTCCATTATCAGATCAATAATTCATATTATTCGAATAATATTATTAGATAGCATTATTGGCAATGTCTAGAAAGTTCTGTCAATGAGAGGTTTGGTTACCTAATTGCGCGCCAGTAAAGAGAAATCCTTATCGGAAAGCCCCCTCTTTCCTGGGAACTGTCTGGTTGTCATTATTGTGATTCTGTAATATTATTTGTGAATAATTAATTATTGATTTATATGATAAGGAAATATTTATTTTATGTGGATATAAATGTTGGATATATTTATTTTTATGTGGATAAAAATGAAAGAATTAATGCTGAGGTGTTTTATCAGTATTTTGTCGGTGTGGAGGTATTAAAAATCATCCGTTTGTGGATTTCAGATATTTTTGGTTTGGAATTTGGAAAAACTCAAAGCTACAAAGTTGTAGAGAATTCGATTTCAGGTAAAATGGACATAAAATTTGTATTTTTCTGATAAACGATCTATTTTCTATGAATTGTTGAAGTTTTAAAAAATAAAATAATTTTTATTAATTTATGGGTGGGACCCACTTGGTTATCAACACATGGGCTGCTATCTTCTGGTTCAAAGATGGCTGGTGGCTGGCTTGACAAATTGAGGTGGCGTGGAAGAAGAAAAAGAAATAATATATTTTATTATTTTAGTCTCTTATGACGTTCTAGCATTTTCCTATAAATATGTACTTATGTTAGAATTGAAAATCACACCAGAAACATAAGTTTTCTCTCTCTATATTATCAAGCATATTTTTGTTAGTATTTAGATATCTTGAGTGTTGCTATACGACGCAAGTTCGTTCAACGTTATATCTGATATTCAAGTCAGAAATACTGCTCTTTTGAGGTAAGGGATTTTAAGGGTTGTTATGTTTTTCATGTTTCGTAACTTTTCAGACCTTCAAAAATTCTAGAAAAATTTGAAATTATATTTTGATGAGTTTTATTGATTGTGTCCAAAAATGGTAATTTGTTGATGTATAGATTAAGAGTTATGAATTTTACGGGAAAAGACTATTTTAAAAGTAACCGCTTATAACTCCTTGTGGTTAACTCCAAAATTGATAAAAATTTTATTGGGAGTATATCTATATAATATCAGTGTACTTTGTGAATTTTGGAATTTTTGGATAAAAGTACAGTTTATGATAAATGTTTAAATATTCGGCTGTTTTGGCCATATGAAAAATAAGAAATGAATTATAAAAATTATGAGAAAAATGTGTTCAATATGTGACTATATTCTGCTAATTCCCAAAAAAGAAATACTTTTGGAACTGATTTGGTATTTTTCATGAAAATGGACTAGTTATGAGTAAATGAATTAAATATGTTATGTGAAGAAAGAAAATTGGAAAATAGGATTTTATGGCTTGAGAATCCTATATGAGGTATATGCAGATTTGTGATGAAAGTTTTAGTTATTGGTGATGAAATCTTATGAGTTTGGCATTTTAGGATGATTAAATGCATTATTTAGTAAAGTGTAAACAATTAAAATAAATTATTTATAAGCTTAAAAAATATTATTCTTTCAATATCATTATACCGAAATATTGATATAGATTTTATTGTGGAATTTTTACCTTTTTTATGTCGGGGTTACTATTCACGAGTTACTATTCACGACAAAATTGGTTTCTTTTTCTGACCAAATTATCGTGGATTTTTGAATCTTATTCTTGAAATTAAATCCATGTTTTGATCATATTATTTTTATTATCATATATAACATTTTTATAACCCTAATTATGATATTTCTCTTTGACTTGAGTGTAAAGATGGGTAGATTTTTGGTATGATCATGACTATGGATTCTCTTTGGCCAGTAGTGCAAAGTTGAATTGCTGACTGGTATGATCATGACCATTGAATTTATAATTGAATAATTTTAGCTTAAGTGCAAAGGTGAATTGATCAAAATGGTTATAATTATTGTTTATATAAATTCTGAAATGATTATATTTTTCTTGGAGATATTAATATATTTGGCCCGTAGTGCAAATATGAACTGTTGATGAATATATTTGGCATGTAGTGCAAATATAAACTGTTGAGGAATATCTTTGGCCTGTAGTGCAAAGATGAATTGTTGATGAATATCTTTGGCCGTAGTGCAAAGATGACATGTTGTTGAATATCTTTGGCCAGTAGTGCAAAGATGAACTGTTGATGAATATCTTTGGCCCGTAGTGCAAAGATGAATTTATTAGTATGATTATGAACAGGAACTGTGATTTGATATAACCATGATCTTTGATGTTTCAGGTAAAGACATGTGATGAAAATTATCTTCGTCCTGGATGCGAAGAGAAATTTAGAATCACAATTATGATTATGAGTTATTCATATGATTGTAGACCAGAACTGTTGAGTGATGTTACAGGGATAAAACATTGTTGGTAGATTTTTAACATAGAGAAGATAATAGACTTTATGGTCTATTTGACTCTTCTAATGGATTGCTCGTTCCGCTGTAACTATGGTTGAAATTTTTATCGTCTACCATATGTTCTAAATATCTGATTTATTATTGATGAAAGCTATTGATAATTTAATTATCTTTAGTCATGATATTCTTTACTGAGCTAGTTGTGCTAACCCTTTTGCTTCACAATTAATTTTAGGTAATAAAAGTGTGGTTGGCTCGAGCGGGGGTAATAGGGGAATATAACGGTGGTCATCATTTAGTAGTTACATTTGGTGAATCAACTAGTGTGAGGCGAACCCAACGTTGGAAGGGTGTTTTGTCACTATCATACAAGATGTCTAATGACATACAACCTAGTGTCATCATAAGACACGGTTGTGCACATCCACTTGCTGAGTATATCTATGAGCACTACCTATATAATCTTGGTGTTTGTTTGAAGTATAATTCTCAATTAGAGACAGTGAAGATAATGATATGTCAAGAGAAGACTTACCATTGGGAAGAATATGATAGTAATCTTCTCGTTTTTCTTTGGGGTTTATTGGGTCAACCAAGGATAATTCTGTGGCCATATGATATCTATCATAACCTAGAAGCATGGCCTCCCATATACGAAGGTTTCCTTGAGCACTTCCCAAAGATTCTAATTTTTAAAACAATTCTTGACTATACCTTTATGTAAGGTGTCATTGTGACGTGTTATCCAAGGTTGGGATGAGAGTCACAGTTGGTATATATTTGTATCCAAACTCACAGCATATGTGTTGTTGTATTTTGCGCGACAATTGTTGTAATAAAATTGTAGTTGTTTTCTGTACCATGTATTTGGCGACTCAGAATAGGTTGGATGGAATGGACCTATTTTGGGGTTGTCACAGGATTGATGTTAGACAAGTTAACGCTTAAGAAGGATGTGTAAAGTATTTAGAAGCGTAGGTTTCATTTCTGCTAAGGCAAAACTTGTCTGCCTCTGATTTTGGTATGGCGCAGCTGCGCCATTTCCAAGCCTATGACCAGCGCAACTGCGCCGGTCTGTAGAAAACTCTGAGTCAGTTTATGAAAATGTGATTGCAAGCCATGCATACTAATAACTCTTATAAGGTCATGAATGGTGACTAAGTGTTCATGAAGAAATTTAGTTAGCAAAACATGACTTGAATAAAGATTTAATTAATTAGTCTGGATTAAATATGGTTAATTAAGTGATATTATAGAATATTATATTCTATTAATTATTAGAGTGTATAATAAATATTGAAAAGAAAATAAATGATTAATATTAATTAATCGTTGTGATATTAAAATGTGATAATGGGTTGAAAGTACTCAACTGATTGATATTTAGCTCAATTAAAATAGTAATTGTATTACTATGTGCAATATGGAAAATGTGGGCAGTAGTGATATATAATACATATGGCTTAAGATTACATGAAGTGTGACATTTAATTGGGACTAATGATATAAGGTACCAAGTAGTACAGTGAAATCATATGTAATTTTTTTATAGAAATAATTAAATATCTGTGTATTCCAGAAATTGAGAAGAGAAATTATGTGTGTACATTAGATAGACAATATTAAATAATGTGGTTTTGTGAGTAGTGAAATATAATTATGGAGAGACCCGGACAATAATAACTAACTGTGTTATTTTAATTGCGTGTATTTAATGTACATGAATTATATGACGTGGGTACCTAAATAATCCCTAAATTTCCTAATATGGTAATAATTATACATTAAATTTCATTTTGGGAATTAAAAGAACCAAACCAAGCCTTAGAATAACAAGTTGCTGAGATTTTTCTCTCGTCCCAAATTGAGTGGCACAAAAGTACATGAACAGTGACTTAGAAGCTAAGTTACGTAACTTCCAGATGGCTATAGAATAGGTGATCCTTTGCTAGCAAGGTGGCTGATATGGAGTTGTTAAACAACTCTTTAGTGACAAATGTTTTCTCCCATTACACATGAACTCCAACTCTAGTGTAATGGCAATGTCCAGTCCTAGTTTCCTTTATAAATAAAAGCTCCATTTTCAGTTTTTGATGCTTGTAATTGTCTGAGTTTGAGAGTCCTAAGTGGCTGAGAAAGTGTAGAAGCATACTCAGTATGTGAGGAGTCCAATTTAAGCTTAAAGAGGTATAAATTCTAATTGTGTTCTTGAATTGGGTCTTATTTAATTCTTAAAATTTCTTGAATTTCTATGTCAATTGATATGAATTAACATGTCATAATGTGTTTAAGAAGTAGGTTTACATGTATGAAACTTTTAATGATAGATTGGAATATGTTTAAATCAAAAGGAATCAAAGTTGAGTAAGGCTCTGCAAAACAGAGTCTGTTACTGCTTCTGATTCTGGCATGGCGCAGCTGCGCTCTGTTTATACTAGGGTGCAGCGCAGCTGCGCCGTACCTCAGAATCAGTTGCTGGTTTTGTTTATGCTATGTATTGAGAACTTGATGTCATGACTTAGATATAAACCTAAAGAGGGGTATAACATGAGATATAAAGATTTCTTGTGTAGTATGAAGTGATCAACAAGATTTAGTAAGAGATTTGTAATGAAAACTTAAAAGTATTGAAAACAAACCTTGTGGAAAACTTATGTTTACAAGTTCTGAACTTAGTGGTTTATACATGTGACACCCCCAAAATAGGTATACATTATCCATTCTGAGTCGCCAAAAACAAATACAACCTCAGTAATACAATTGTCGTGCAAAATACGACAACACATATACTGTGAGTTTGAATACAAATATTATCTAATATTATTGATACACTATTTTATAAAATAGTGAGGAATATTAAACCAACTATCATGAACCATCACTCCATACCCCGGCTAGTTCCTGATATGTTCTCACATCCTGAGAAGAAAAATGGAACAAAAAGAAAAAGGGTGAGCTCAACTAGCCCAATAAAGAATATTATGACTAAGATAATATACAACAATTTATCATTAGTCTTCAACAGGGAAAAATATGATAAAATATAATAGACAACAAGTTTTAGATTAACAACTACAGCGAAAATAGTAATCCATTAGAAGCGTCAAGTAGAGAAAGAATTCTAGTATCTTCTAAGATTTAAAAGTCCATCATCAATATTTTATCCCTGTAGCATCAATCAATATACATCTTGAATCAAATATTCATCTTTGCACTACAGGCCAAAGATATTCATTTGTATCACTAGTTGGTCATGTTCATCTCAACACCTGTTCATCTTTGCACTACGGGCCAAAGATATTCACCAATTAATCATTCATCTTCGCACTACAGGCCAAAGATATTCAGTAACATCATCATTTAGGATTGAGGATGATGAAAAATATCTTAAAAAAAACGAATCCAGTGAGATAAAAGATCAAAGATTAGGGATTCGTACTTTAGTTTATCCAAATTCAAAAATACCTTATAATAATCAATTGTGGAACAAAAATCAAGAATAAAGATTAAAACATGGATACAATCAAAGATAGTAACCATAATAGACAACTTGGACAAAGAAAAGAAAATTTCATTTTTTCTGTGAATAGTGCCGTATTCGTGAATAGTGCCATATACGTGAATAGTGCCGTATGTGTGAATAGTAACCCCAACACAAAAAGATAGAAATTCCATAATAAAATCCATACTAATATTTCGGTATAATGATATTGAAAGAATAACATCATTATGAAAAAACATAACACCCCTTACCTCAAAATAACGACACTTCTGATCGGAATATAGGATATAAAGCCGAAGGAAGCTTGTACCGAACAACAACTCTCAAATTTTCTAAATACTCACAAAAATACGCTTTTCAATATAGAGAGAAAGAAAACTTGTTTCTGGTGTGATTTTCAATTCTAACCTAAGCGCCTATTTATAGGAAAAATACTAGAACACCAAAGGAGACTAAAATAATAAAATATTATTATTTCTTTTCTCAATTCTACGCACACTCACCAACCAAGACCAGCACCTCAATTCTGAAATTTTTTGGCAGCCCACATGTTCAAAATAAAAGTGGGTCCCACCCAATTTTAATAAAAATTATTTATTTTCCAAAACTTCAGTAATTCATAGAAAATAGCCCGTTTATCAGAAAAATACGAATTTTATGTCCATTTCACACGAAATCGAATTCTCTACAACTTTGTAGCTTTGAGTTTTTCTAAATTCCAAACAGAAAATATCCGAAATCCACAAACGGATGATTTTTAATACCTCCATTCTGACAAAATACTGTTAAAACACCTCAATATTAATTTCTTCATTTATAACCATATAAAATAAATAAATCCATCATTTATATCCACATCAAATAAATATTTTCTTATCATATAAATTAATAATTAATTATTCACAAATAATATTACAGAATCACAATTATGACAACCAGACCGTTCCTAGGAAAGAGGGGGCTTTCCGATAAGGATTTCTTCTTATTGGCGCCCAATTAAGTGACCAAACCTCTTTCCTAGACAGAACTTCCTTAGACATTACCAATAATGTTATCTAATAATATTATTCAAATAATATAAATTATTGATATGATAGTGGAGATACCATGCAGTGACAATTATTGAAACAACAATAATATAAAATATCAACGCAAAAATTATTGAATCAATAAAATAAAATATTGAACAGTAATTACTGTAACAATTATTGAGTAGTGTCTTCTTACGTAAGAATCAATAATTCAAAATATACTGTGCAACCACACGTATTACTGTATTTTAACCGCCGGGTATTCCAACAGTGTTAACGGTAACAACTACGCCATTATTTATAAAAACTCAAACTTGTTATTTTCTTCATCCGACCGTTTTCCATTATGGGGCCCATAAATGGCTGCGCCATCGTACGAATATTCCCCGACAACAAGAATATTCCACGACCAAACGAATATTCCCTGAAAAAATGAATATTTTATAACTATTTGCTTATTTTGCAAAATTTGCACATTTCACCCATAACCAAAGTATTATATCAAATTAACACCTTATTATTCACAATAATAAATAGAGGAAATTCGATTTTATTTATAATAAGTTGGGGTCTTACAACCTCCCCTCCTTATGAAATTTCATCATCGAAATTGACGTACGTATCTGGTGTTTCGAAAAGGTGAGGATACCTCGCTTTCATTTCTGATTCTAACTCCCAGGTCATTTCTTCAATAGTATGGTTCCTTCACAAAACCTTATCCTGTGGTATAACCTTGGTGCGTAGGACATGCTCTTTCTTATCCAAGATCTTAACATGTATCTCCTTGTATGTTAAATCTTCGGCTATCTCGTCTGGTTCTAACTCAATAATGTGGTTTGGGTCTTTCAAATATTTACTGTGACGCCCCCAAAATAGGTATACATCACCCATCTTGAGTCGTCAAATACATGGAACAAAATTCAAATACAATCTTAAATATAAAACATGAGCTGTGAGTTTTAATTCAAACATTGTCTTCTAGACATCATTAAAACTCAAAATAAGTCCTCAATACATTTATTAACACACTATTTCACAGAATAGTGAGGTCTACTAATGCTATCCTCTGGACCGTCACTCCGTTCCCCGTCTAGTCCCTGCTACATTCTCATTTTCTGAAGAGAACAGTGAAAGAAAGGATGAGCTCAACTAGCCCAGTAAGAAATATTATGACTAAGATAAAACAAAATAAATTATCTTTAGTCTTCAATAGTGTTAAACTGATACAATATAACAAACATCAAGTTTAACTGCAGTGGAACAAGCAATCCATTAAATGAGTCAAGTAGAAAATAAAATCTACTATCTTTTATGATTTAAAAGGTTTTTCATCACTTTTATCACTGAGACTCAGCTTAATAAATAATCCACATCATTGAATCACCCCTGCACTACGGCCAAGGATATTCTTTAGTATCACGACCACAAATTATCCATGCATTACAGGCCAATGATATTCGTGTATTCATTAATGGTCATGATCATGCCAACAACTATCCATCAAATCACTACGGGCCAATGAGAACTTTTTCCGCATCATTTGTAACATTCTGGTCATGATTACACCGAATAATCCCTGGTCATAATCATACCAAGTCCATCTATGCACTACAGGCCACAGATGACTTTCAACATAATATAAACATGAGGATGATGACAATGATATAAGAATTCAATAAAACAAGTTCAAGAATTAATTTATCCAGGAACCAATAACGTCCAAATTGTCAACATGATACTGCTTTGTGGAGCAAAATTCAAGAATGCTCAGCAAAATATTTCCATGAAAAGATACTGGATGAAGCGCAAATATCAAGGATATTCCACTAATTTCATGGAGTATAGAAGTCAAAACTTTTAACCAACTGAGTATAATAAATAATGGAATAACTAAAGAAATCACCAGGCATGCGATAGATCGCACAGACAGGTTATTCCAACAGAATAATAAATAACGGAACCAGGTCATGCGTAAACGCACAGACAGGATGTTCCAATAGAATGATAAATAATGGAACCAAGTCACGCGTAAAGCACAGACAGGATGTTCCAACAGAATAATAAAGAACGGAACCAAGTCATGCGTAAAACACAGACATGATGTTCCAACAGAATAATAAAGAACTGAATAATAATAGAAATCACCATGCATGTGGTAATTCGGCATAGACAGGTTATTCCAACATAATGGTAAAGAATGGAATAACAGAAGAATTTCACCAAGTATAGGGTAGCCCGCGTATACAGGTTATTCCAACAGAATGATAAAAAATGGAATAACAGAAGTTCTCTTCATGAATACAAAAGAAATAATACCCCCTACCTTAGAAAGAAGAGTACTGGATATAGAAGTAGTGAAGTAGCCGAACACTTTTCTTCTTTCTCTCTATAGTTTTTCTCTCTATAGTTTTAGTGAATTCGTAAGAAATAATGAAGGAATGAGCTTCTATTTATAGAAGAATGGACTGCATACTAACTAATTTATGAACGGTCCAGATTTATTTACTTTAAACGGACGGTCCAGATTTTAAACAAAATCTTTTAAATAAAATATAATATATTCTATTTATAATCTAATAAAGCGAATAACTTTATAAAAGTATTCTGTTTATATAAAAAGATTTTACTATATAAAACACTATGCAGACACTATGCAACACTATTCATAATAAAATATAATATATTCTAATTATTGTCTAATAAAATAAATAACTTTATAAAAGTATTCTGTTTTATATAAAAAGATTTTACTATACAAAATACTATGCAGACTCTATGCAACACTATGCATAATAAAATATAATATATTCTAATTATTGTCTAATATAACAAATAATTTTATAAAAGTATTATGTTTTATATAAAAAGATTTTACTATACAAAATACTATGCAACAATTACTGTAGCAATAATTAAACAATACTGAATGACTTCTCACGTAAGTATCAATAATCAATACCGTGTGATAATATGCAACCACACGTATTACTGTACTTTTAACACTGGGTGTTTCAATAGTTAACGATAAAACTTCCGCCGTTATTTTTATAAAGTATTTTTTATCATTTTCTCAATCTGACAATAATTCCGTTGTGGGGTCCACCAATGATTGTGCCGTTGTACGAATATTCCCTGTTAAAACGAATATTCCCTGACCAATCAAATATTATATAACAACTTGCGTACTTTGCAAAATTTATAAATATTACTCACAACTATAACATTATATCAAATTTACTCCATAATATTCAAAAATGATATTTATAAAAAATTCTTCTTTATTTATAAAAGTTGGGGTCTTACAACCTCCCCTTCTTATGAAATTTTGCTCTCGAAATTAGGGTACGTACCTGGTATGTCGAAGAGATAAGGATACCTTGATTTCATTTTAGATTCTAACTCCCAAATCATTTCCTCAATATCGTGGTTTCTCCACAAAACTTTGACTTGAGGTATAACCTTGGAGCGTAGAATATGTTCTTTCTTATCCAAGATTTGAACATGAACCTCTTCATACGTCAAATCTTCCGCTATTTCGTCCGGTTCTAACTCAATAATGTGGTTCGGGTCTTCCACATATTTACGTAACATGGATATGTGAAAAATGTTATGAACACGAGACATACTTGGCGGTAAAGCAAGTCTATAGGCCACAATTCTTACTCGATTGAGGATTAAAAATGGGCCGATGAATCGAGAATTGAGCTTTTCTCTCTTTTCAAATCTCGTAACTCCTTTCCATTGAGCAACACGTAACAACACATGGTCTCCAATATCGAATTCTACGTACTTTCGATGAAGACGTGTGAGGTTTTATACGTTGCCGGATCGTTTGAATCTTTTCCGTAGTCATACGTACCAACTCCGGTCCCAAAAACGTTACTTCACCCACCTCATCCTAACATACTGGAGAACGACACTTTCTTCCATACAACGCCTCGAATGGAGCCATGCCAATACTTGCTTGATAACTGTTGTTGTAGGAAAACTCCACAAATGGTAAGAACTTGTCCCAACTTCCCTTGAAATCAAGGACACAGAGTCTTAATAGATCTTTAAGAGTTTGAATTGTCCTCTCCGACTGTCCCGTCCGTCTGAGGATGATATGTCGAGCTAAATCGTAAATCCGTGCCCATAGTGTTTTGCAAACTAACCCAAAATCTTGAAGTGAATCTTGGGTCTCGATTAGAAACTATGGATACTGGCATACTATGCAATCTTACAACCTCGTTTATGTACATATGAGCAAGACGTTCAAGTGTATAAGTTTCTCGTATCGATAAGAAATGAGCAGACTTGGTCAATCTATCAACAATGACCCAAATTGCATCCATACCTTGAGAAACTCTAGGAAGACCGGTAACAAATTCCATGGTAATGTGCTTCCACTTCCATTCTGGAATTTCAAGTGGTTGTAATGGACCTTTTGGTACTTGATGCTCCGCCTTGACTCGTTGACACATTAGACACCTTGAGATAAACAGCGCTATCTGTAAGACCCCAAATTTTTTAATGAATAAAATTGAATTTTCTCTAATTATTATTGTGAATAATAAGGTGTTAATTTGATATAATACTTTGGTTATGGGTGAAATGTGCAAATTTTGCAAAATAAGTAAGTGGTAATAAAATATTCATTGTGTCGGGGAATATTCATTTGGTTGTGGAATATTCTTTTTGTCGGGAAATATTTGTACGACGGCTCAGACATTTGTGGGCCCCATAATGGATAACTATCGGATGAAGAAAACGATAAAGTTTGGGTTGTTATAAATAACGGCGTAGTTGTTACCGTTAAAACTGTTGGAATTACCCGGTGGTTAAAATACAGTAATATGCGTGGTTGCACAGTAGCACACGGTATTTCACAGTATTGTTGAATTATTGATCTTTACGTAAGAAGACACTACTCAATAATTGTCACAGTAGTTACTGCTCAATATTTTATTTTATTGATTCAATAATTGTTCCGTTGATATTTTATATTATTGTTGTTTCAATAATTGTCACTGCACGGTATCTCCATTATCATATCAATAATTCATATTATTTGAATAATAGTATTAGATAACATTATTGATAATGTCTATGGAAGTTCTGTCTAGGAAAGGGGTTTGGTCGCCTAATTGGGCGTCAATAAGGAGAAATCCTTATCGGAAAGCCCCCTCTTTCCTAGGAATGGTCTGGTTGTCATAATTGTGATTCTGTAATATTATTTGTGAATAATTAATTATTAATTAATATGATAAGGAAATATTTATTTTATGTGGATATAAATGATGAATTTATTTATGTGGTTATTAATGAAGGAATTAATGCTGAGATGTTTGATCAGTATTTTGTCGGATTGGAAGTATTTAAAAATCATCCGTTTGTGGATTTCGGTATTTTTCTGTTTGGAATTTGGAAAAATTCAAAGCTACAAAGTTGTAGAGAATTCGATTTCGTGTGGAATGGACATAAAATTCGTATTTTTCTAATAAACAGGCTATTTTCTATGAATTACTAAAGTTTTTGATTATTGTTTAAATGATAAAATATTTTGGAAATTTCTAGAATTGGTTGGTGAGAAATGTGCTCAATTGAATTTCAAATGTGGTGGCTGGCAATAGTAACAGGTAAAGCCATCAGGTAGCAGGTTAGTCTTCTATGACGTTCTAAGCATTTTCCTATAAATAGGGTGCTTAGTTAGAATTAAAAATCACACCAGAATTCATAAGTTTTCTCTCTTTCTCTCTCTATATTATCGAGCGTATTCTTGTGAGTATTTTGATACTTTGATTCTTGTTATACAATGCAAGTTCCTTCAGCACTATTTCCAGTTTTCCAGCCAGAAATATTATCTTTTTGAGGTAAGGGATGTTATTTTCTTTGTAAGTGATATTATTTTTTCAATATCATTATACCAAAATATTGGTTGGAACTTTTTATCAAATTTAGAACTTTTCATGTCGGGGTTACTGTAAGACCCCAACTTTTATAAATAAAGATGAATTTTCTATAAATATTATTTTTGAATATTATGGAATAAATTTGATATAATGTTATAGTTGTGGGTAATATTTATAAATTTTGCAAAGTAAGCAAGTTGTTATAAAATATTCGTTTGGTCGGGGAATATTCTTTTTGTCAGGGAATATTCGTACGACGGCTCAATCATTGGTGGACCCCACAACGGAAGTATTGTCGTAGTTAGAAAACGGAAAAATTATCTTTCTATAAAAATAACGGCGGAGGTGTTACCGTTAAAACTGTTGAACTACCCGGTAGTAAAAGTACAGTAATACGCGTGGTTGAATAGTAGTACACAGTATTGATTATTGATGCTTACGTGAGAAGTCACTCAGCTATACTCAATTATTGCTACAAGTAATTGCTTCATCATATCTCTTATATTATTGATTCAATTATTGTCACAGTATCATATGTATAATATGTTATATTATTAAATCAATAATTGAGACGAAAAGTTATAAATGATTAATAATTGTTGAAAGATTAATTATGTGTTGATTAAAAATAAAATAATTTGTGGTAATATTTATTCAATCCTTGATGTATATAAAGAGTTTGTTATGAGACGTTTGTGGTAAGTTTGGTTATTTTATGGGGGGCCCATATGTCATCATCTAAGAGTCTCTTCGTCAATAATAATTACCTTTACCAATCATCGAACCATTTGACGTTTCATATTACAGGCGTCGAACCAATTGTCATTTAACATTACAGGCGTCAAACCACTTTTCTTTTCACATCACCAGTCGTCAAGCCACTTGCCTTTTCACATGGCAAGTGATAAGCTAGAAATCTTCTATAAATAGAGGCCTAGTGCTTCATTATTTTTCACGAATTCATTCAAGCTATAGAGAGAGAGAAAGTATAGAGAGAATAAGAGATAAAGAAGAAGAGTATTCTGTTACTACACTACTGCAGTATTCAATCTCCTACTAAAGTAAGGAGTGTTATTCTTTCTTATTCATGAAGAGAACTGTTGTTATTCCATTGCTTATTATTCTGTTGGAATAACCTGTATACTCGGTTTACCCTATTCTTGGTGACATTCTTTTATTATTCTGTTGGAACATCCTGTCTGTGTGTTTTACACCGGACCTGGTTCCGTCTTTATTATTATTCTGTTGGAACATCCTGTCTGTGTGTTTTACACCGAACCTGGTTTCGTCTTTTTTATTATTCTATTGGAACATTCTGTCTGTGTGTTTTATGCCGGACCTGGTTCCATTCTTTATTATTCTGTTGGAATATCCTGTCTGTGCGTTTTACGCCGGACCTGATTTCGTTATTTATTATTCTGTTGGAATAACCTACTTGTGCGGTCTATCGCATGCATGGTGATTTCTTTTGTTATCCCATTCTTTATTATACTCAGTTGGTTAAAACTTTGACTTCTATACTCCATGAAATTAGTGGAATATCCTTGATATTTGTGCTTCATCCAGTATCCTTTCATGGAAATATTCTTCTAAGTATTCTTGAATTTTACTCTACAAAGCAGTATCATGTTGACAGTTTGGATGTTATTGGTTCCTGGATAAATTAATTCTTGAACTTGTTTTATTGAATTCTTATATCATTGTCATCATCCTCATGTTTATATTATGTTGAAAGTCATCTGTGGCCTGTAGTACATAGATGGACTTGGTATGATTATGACCAGGGATTATTCGGTGTAATCATGACCGTAATATTACAAATGATATGGTAAAAATCGTCATTGGCCTATAGTGCATTGATGGACAGTTGTTGGCATGATCATGACCATTAATGAATACACAAATATTCTTGGCCGTAGTGCCTGGATAATTGTGGTCGTAATACTAAAGAATATCCTTGGACGTAGTGAAGGGGTGATTCGATGACGTGGAATATTTATTAAGCCGAGTCTCAGCTATAACAGTGATGAAAAACCTTTTAAATCATAAAAGATAGTAGATTTTATTTTCTATTTGACTCTTTTAATGGATTGCTGGTTCCGCAACAGTTAAACTTGATGTTTATTATATTTTATCAGTTTAACACTGTTGAAGGCTAATGATAATTTATTCTGCATTATCTTAGTCATAATATTTTTACTGGGCTAGTTGAGATCACCCTTTCTTTCACTGTTCTCTTCAGGAAATGAGAATATAGCTGGGACGAGTCGGAAAACGGAGTAATGGTCCAGAGGATAGCATTAGTAGTCCTCACTATTCTGTGAAATAGTGTGATAATAATTGTAATGAGGACTCCTTTTGAGTTTGTATAATCTCTAGTAGACAATAATTGTATTCAAACTCACAGTTTATGTTTTGTCGTATTGTACATGACAGTTGTATTAGTAAGTTGTATTTGAATTCTGTACCATGTATCTGGCGACCCAAGATGGGTGATGTATACCTAATTTTGGGGGCGTCACAGTTATTATTCATGAGTTACTATTCACGAGTTACTATTCATGAGTACTTTTCATGAAGCATGATGATTTTTCTTGTGGAATTTCTATCTTTTGGCGTCGGAGTTACTATTCGCGTATACAGCACTATTCACGAATATGACACTATTCACCGAAAAATGAAATTTTCTTCTTTTTGTCGAAGATGTCTATTATGTCTACTATCTTTGATTGTATCCATGTTTTGGTCTTTATTTTTGAATTCTGCTTCAAAATTGGTATTTATGAAGTATTATTGATCTTGGATAAACTGTTATACGAATCCCTACTATTTGTCCTTCTGTCTCACTAGATTCGTTTTCTTTAAAATATTTTTTATCATCCTCAGTCCTAAATGATGATATTACTGAATATCTTTGGCCTGTAGTGCAAAGATGAATGATTACCTGATGAATATCTTTGGCCTGTAGTGCAAAGATGAATTATTACCTGACGAATATCTTTGGCCCGTAGTGCAAAGATGAACAGGTGTTGAGATGAACATAACCAACTGGTGATACAAATGAATATCTTTGGCCTGTAGTACAAAGGTGAATATTTGATTCAAGATGTATATTGATTGATGTTACAGGGATAAAATATTGATGATGAGCTTTTAAATCTTAGAAGATAGTAGAATTCTTTCTCTACTTGACTCTTCTAATGGATTGCTTATTCCGCTGCAGTTGTTGATCTAAAACTTGTTGTCCATTATATTTTATCAGATTTTTCCCTGTTGAAGACTAATGATAATTTGTTGTATATTATCTTAGTCATAATTTTTTCTTACTGGGCTAGTTGAGCTCACCCTTTTTTTCACTGTTCTCTTCAAGAAATAAGAATATAGCTGGGACTAGTCGGGGAATGGATTGACGGTCCAGATGGTTGCATTAGTAGTCCTCACTATTCTGTGAAATAGCGTATCAATAATTGTAATGAGGACCCCTTTTGAGTTTTTATATTATCTATTAGACAATAGTTGTATTTAAACTCATAGTATATGTATTGTCGTATTTTGCACGACAATTGTATTACTGAAGTTGTATTTGTTTTTGAACCATGTATTTGGCGACTCAGAATGGGTTGGATAGAATGGACCTATTTTGGGGGCGTCACACTATCTTTCTCTTCATATTGCCCCACCAAAATGTATGTCGAAGATCATGATACATTTTGGTACTCCCAGGATGGATTACAAACGGTGTGTTGTGCGCCTCCATCATGATTTTATACTTTAAATCAGGGTCGTTAGGAACACAAAGTCTGGAGTTGACTCGGAGTATTCCTTCTTCATCGATTCTTGCTTCCGGCATAGCACCTTCTTGCACTTTCTTCCTCATATGCATCAGCTCCAGGTCTGTAGCTTGAGCAGCTTTAACTTTATCGATTAAAGTCAATTCTACTCGTATATTTGCCATCGTCACATGCATCCCTGGAGTCTTTAACTCTATCTCCATCCTTTACAAGTCACACAATTGACAATATCGCATTCGCACTTGTATATGATCTTCTACTCAATGCGTCAGCTACCACGTTCACTTTTCCAGGATGGTATTGGATGGTATGATCATAATCATTCAACAGTTTAAGCCAACATCGTTGTCGCATGTTTAGTTCCTTTTTAGTGAAGAAATATTTGAGGCTTTTATGATCCGTAAAGATCTCCACTTTCTCTCCATACAAGTAATGCCTCCAAATTTTAAGTGCGAAGACAACAACTGCCAACTCTAGATCATGAGTAGGATAATTCCACTCATATTCTTTGAGTTGTCTTGAGTCATAGGCTATGACTTTCCCATGTTGCATGAGAACACATCCCAACCCTTTGCCCGAAGCATCACTGTAGATGACAAATCCCTCCGAGCCAGATGGTATTGTTAGAACAGGTGCTGAAATGAGTCTCCTCTTGAGTTCTTGAAAACTCTTCTCACATTCTTCACTCCAACCGAAATTTGTATCTTTCCGAGTTAGTTGAGTTAATAGAGTAGCGATTCGAGAAAATCCTTCCATAAATCTCCAATAATAACCAACTAAACTAAGAAAGCTACGTACTTCGGTCACTGATTTAGGTTTCTCCCAGCTTTGAATTTCTTCAATTTTTGCCGGGTCAACAGATATTCCATGACTTGATACTACATGCCCAAGGAATGCTACTTCCTCAAGCAGGAACTCGTATTTCTTTAACTTGGCATAAAGCTTGTATTCACGAAGCTTTTGGAGTATCAGCCTCAAATGTTGCTCATGATCTTCACGGCTTTTGGAATAAATAAGGATGTCATCAATAAAGACGACCATAAAGTGATCCAAATATTCCTTGAATACTCAGTTCATCATATCCATGAAGGCAGTAGGAGCATTAGTCAATCCAAAGGACATGACTAGGAATTCATAATGTCCGTACCGAGTTTTGAAAGCCGTCTTTGGAATGTCATCAGTTCTAATCTTTAATTTGTGATATCCGAAATGAAGATCAATCTTTGAAAAGAATTTGGCTCCTTGCAACTGGTCAAACAGGTCATCAATACGTGGCAATGGGTACCTATTTTTGATGGTGACCTGATTCAACTCCCGATAATCAATACAAAGTCGCATACTCCCATCTTTCTTCTTCACGAATAGAATAGGAGAACCCCAAGGAGAAGTACTAGGACGAATAAAACTAATGTCTAACAATTCCTACAGTTGAGTCTTTAACTCCTGAAGTTCAATAGGAGCCATTCGATATGGGGCTTTGGAAATGGGTTTTGTACCGGGTTCAAGGTCGATACAAAATTTAATTTTACGCTCTGGGGGTAGGCCAGGAAGTTCTTCAGGGAATACGTCAGGAAATTTATTAACAATAGAAATATCATTCAAAACTGACGTATTTTTGTTTAGATCTGTGACGTGGGCTAAGAAAGCTTGACATCCCATTTTCAATAAACGAATAGCTTTATGGCTTGAGATGACCGTGATTGATTTTAATGGTTTGGTCGCTTGAATTCGCATAATAGGTTGATTAGGAATATGAAAGCTAACAACCTTACGAAAACAATCAATTTTAGCATGATGAGTAGTTAACCAATCAATCCCTATAATCACATCAAATGCAAGTATTTTCAATGAAATAAGATCAACAGGTAATGTGAGGGTACCGATTTGAACCAAATAAGACTTATAAATAGTGGATGTAATGAAGGTTTCTCTCAGCGGAGTTTCGACAGATAAGTCAAAGTCTAATTTCTCCGGAGTCAAATTTAATCGTTGCGTGCGAGTAGGAGAAATAAAAGAATGGGTAGAACCGGTATCAAATAAGGTATAGACTTTGCTAGAGTTTATAATAAGCTTACCCGTGATGACCTCGTTCAAGTTTCTTGCTTTTTGGGAGGTAATTACAAACGCTCTCCCTTGCACTACCGGCTTTGACTTTTCTGGGACAGCCTTTGGTGCCTCCATCCTAGCTGAACTTGTCTTTGGTGAACGACAAAATTGGGCTAGGTGAATTTCTCTTCCACAATTATAACATGCTTTGGACGACATCACGCAGTTTGGACTAATGTGTCCTTCCCTTCTGCATTTGAAGCATATGATAGGTGGTCATTCTCCTTCCTTAACAACGGGTGATGGTGCTGACGTCTTTCCATCATTGTTGAATCTCCTCTTCAAGAAATGTCCATTCTTATTATTTTAGCCCTGATTACCACCAAAGTGATTACCATTTCTGGCCTGTTGATTCCCTCCACGCTTGTTGTCACCGCTTCGATGACTGCTCTCACTGGTATTATCATTTTGCCGACTGCTTTCTCTTGGTTGCGTTGACTCGTTATCGCGCTCCACTAACTGAGCCCTATTTATAACATCTGAATACAAATACAGTTTATGAGAAATAAGATATTGACGTATCTCCGACTTCAAACCTCTTAAAAACATCCGCGTCATTCTCTCTTCATTATCAACTAAGTGGGACGCAAATCGGGACAACTCGGCAAACTTGGCTTCGTAATGTGACACGGTCATGTTATTCTGCTCCAGCTTGACGAACTCTACCTCTTTCATGTGACGAATACTTTCGGGAAAGTATTTGTTGTTGAATAGTCCTTGGAACTTCTCCCAAGACATCTTTAGTGCGGCAGGTTGAGTACGTTTTACTGATTCCCACCAGTAATCTGCCTCTCCTCATAACATAAAGGTGGCAAATGGCACCTTTTGCTCCTCGGAGCATCCCAAGACATCAAATATCTTGGTGATCTGCTTTATTCATGCTTTCGCCTTAAGTGGTTTTGGCTCTCCAATAAACTCTGGTCATCCCAGCTCCTTGAACTGTTTAGCGGTGACCGTCCGAGAGTTTCTAGTGTTTCCACCTGCATTTTGTACAGGAGCCGCTCTTGCCTGATGTTGCATGAATTGTATAAAACCTCTGAACATTCAATCGTTCGTCATCTGGTCAGTGTTATTGTTTGCCTGAAGATTGTCGCCTTCCTGATGCATATTATCTTGATTATTGATTTGTGGAGACTCAACGGTCTCCTGTGCTCCATTGCTATTCTCAACATTCTCGGATGTCATTTTCAAGTACTGCCGCAAAACAAAGGTTAATTAATATATAACATATTATCCCTATACTCTGACTAACCAATTAAATACCAAATAAACTTAGGTAGATCATACTAGCGAAGGAATTCCCCGTCTCTCCCCTCCTAGTTCTAGTCTCACATCTTAGCCAGGGATCATATCCCTAAGCTTTGATACCAACTGCGACGTCCCCAAAATAGGTATACGTCACCCATCTTGAGTCATCAAATACATGGTACAAAATTCAAATACAATCTTAAATATACAACATGAGCTGTGAGTTTTAATACAAACATTGTTTTCTAGACAGCATTAAAACTCAAAATAAGTCCTCGATACATTTATTAACACACTATTTCACAGTATAATGAGGACTACTAATTCTATCCTCTGGACCGTCACTCCGTTCCCCGACTAGTCCCTGCTACGTTCTCATTTCCTGAAGAGAACAGTGAAAGAAAGGGTGAGCTCAACTAGCCCAGTAAGAAATATTATGACTAAGATAAAGCAGAATAAATTATCTTTAGTCTTCAATAGTGTTAAACTGATACAATATAACAAACATCAAGTTTAACAGCAGCGGAACAATCAATCCATTAAAAGAGTCTAGTAGAAAATAAAATCTACTATCTTTTATGATTTAAAAGGTTTTTCATCACTTTTATCGCTGAGACTCAGCTTAATAAATAAACCACATCATTGAATCACCCCTGCACTACGACCAAGGATATTCTTTAGTATCACGACCACAAATTATCCATGCACTACGGGCCAATGATATTCGTGTATTCATTAATGGTCATGATCATGCCAATAACTATCCATCAAAGCACTACGGGCCAATGAGGACTTTTTCCACATCATTTGTAACATTACGGTCATGATTACACCGAATAATCCCTGGTCATAATCATACCAAGTCCATCTATGCACTACAGGCCACAGATGACTTTCAACATAATATAAACATGAGGATGATGACAATGATATAAGAATTCAATAAAACAAGTTCAAGAATTAATTTATCTAGGAACCAATAACGTCCAAATTGTCTACATGATACTGCTTTGTGGAGTAAAATTCAAGAATGCTCAGCAGAATATTTCCATGAAAAGATACTGGATGAAGCGCAAATTTCAAGGATGTTCCACTAATTTCATGGAGTATAGAAGTCAAAACTTTAACCAACTGAGTATAATAAAGAATGGAATAACTAAAGAAATCACCAGGCATGCGATAGACCGCACAGACAGGTTATTCCAATAGAATAATAAATAACGGAACCAGGTCATGCGTAAACACACAGACAGGATGTTTCAATAGAATGATAAATAATGGAACCAGGTCATGCGTAAAGCACAGACAATATGTTCCAACAGAATAATAAAGAACGGAACCAGGTCATGTGTAAAGCACAGACAGGATGTTCCAATAGAATAATAAAGAAAGGAATAATAACAGAAATCACCATGCATACGGTACTTCGCATAGATAGGTTATTCCAACATAATGATAAAGAATGGAATAACAGAAGAATTTCACCAAGTATAGGGTAGCCCGCGTATACAGGTTATTCCAAAATGATAAAGAATGGAATAACATAAGTTCTCTTCATGAATATAAAAGAAATAATACCCCCTACCTTAGAAAGAAGAGTACTGGATATAGAAGTAGTGAAGTAGCAGAATACTTTTCTTCTTTCTCTCTATAGTTTTTCTCTCTAGAGTTTCAGTGAATTCGTAAGAAATAATGAAGGAATGAGCTTCTATTTATAGAAGAATGGACTGCATAATAACTAATTCATGAACAGTCCAGATTGATTTACTTTAAACAGACGGTCCAGATTTAAAACAAAATCTTTTAAATAAAATATAATATATTCTATTTATAATCTAATAAAACAAATAACTTTATAAAAGTATTATGTTTTATATAAAAAGATTTTATTATGCAAAACACTATGCAGACACTATACAACACTATTCATAATAAAATATAATATATTTTAATTATTGTCTAATAAAATAAATAACTTTATAAAAGTATTCTGTTTTATATAAAAAAAATTTACTATGCAAAAAACTATACAGACACTATGCAACACTATGCATAATAAAATATAATATATTCTAATTATTGTCTAATAAAACAAATAACTTTATAAAAGTATTCTGTTTTATATAAAAAGATTTTACTATGCAAAATACTATGCAGCAATTACTGTAGTAATAATTGAATAATACTGAGTGATTTCTCACGTAAGCATCAATAATCAATACCGTGTGCTGCTATGCAACTACGCGTATTACTGTACTTTTAACACCGGGTGTTTCAATAATTAACGGTAAAACTTCCGCCGTTATTTTTATAAAGTATTTTTTGTCGTTTTCTCAATCCGACAATAATTCGGTTGTGGGGTCCACCAATGATTGTGCCGTTGTACGAATATTCCCCGACCAATCGAATATTATATAACAACTTGCGTACTTTGCAAAATTTATAAATATTACCCACAACTATAAAATTATATCAAATTTAATCCATAATATTCAAAAATGATATTTATAGAAAATTCATCTTTATTTATAAAAGTTGGGGTCTTACATTTACGAAGCATAGATGTGTGAAAAATATTATGAACACGAGACATGCTTGGAGGTAATGCGAGTCTATATGCCACATTTCCTATTCGGTCAAGAATCTCAAATGGACCAACAAATCTTGGATTAAGCTTTTCTCTCTTCCCAAATCTTGTAACTCCCTTCCATGGAGCAATACGTATTAATACATGATCCCCAATATTAAATTCCACGTCCTTTCGATGAAGATCCACATAACTCTTTTGTCGATCCTGTGCTGTTTGTATACGTTGTCGAATTGTTTGGATCTTTTTTGTAGTTATATGTACCAATTCTGGTCCCAACAATATTGTTTCACCCACCTCCTCCCAGCATACTGGAGAGCGACACTTTCGTCCATACAATGCTTTAAATGGAGCCACACCTATACTTGCTTTATAACTGTTGTTGTAGGAGAATTCCACCAGTGGCAAGTACTTATCCCAACTTCCTTTGAAATCTAGGACATAGAGTCTTAATAGATCTTCAAGGGTTTAAATAGTCCTTTCTGATTGCCCGTCCGTTTGAGGATGGTATGCTGAACTGAATCGTAAATCTGTTCCCATAACTTTCTGCAAGCTAACCCAAAATCTCGAAGTGAATCTTGGGTCACAATCCAAAATTATGGATATTGGCATGCCATGCAATCTTATTCACGTACATACTAGCAAGACGTTCAAGGGAATAAGTCTCCCGTATAGGCAAGAAATGGGCAGACTTGGTTTATCTATCAACAATGACCCAAATCGCATCTATGCCTTGAGAAATCTTGGGAAGACCTGTAACGAAATCCATAGTAATGTGTTCGCACTTCCATTTCAGAATCTTAAGTGGTTGCAATGGACCCTTTGGCACTTGATGCTCCGCCTTTACATGTTGACAAGTTAAACACCTTGAGATAAACTCCGCGATCTCTCTCTTCATATTGCTCCACCAAAATGTATGTCGAAGATCATGATACATTTTGGTACTCTCGGGATGGATTGCAAATGGTGTGTTATGTGCCTCCATCATGATTCTATGCTTCAAGTCAAAAAATTTAGGAACACACAGTCTGGAGTTGATTCGAAGTATTCCTTCTTCATCGATTCTTACTTCTGGAATAACATGTTGTTGCACTTTCTTCTTCATACGCATCAGCTCCATGTCCATCGCTTGAGCAGCTTTAACTTTATCGATTAAAGTCGGTTCTACTCGTATGCTTGATATCATCATGTGGGTACTTGGAGCCTTTACCTATATCTCCATCCTTTGCAAGTCATGCAAAATGGGCCTTTGTGTTAACAAAATTGCACTCGTACCCGCATATGATCTTCTACTCAATGCGTCAGCTACTACGTTTGCTTTTCCAGGATGGTATTGAATGGTATGATCGTAATCTTTCAATAGCTCGAGCCAACGTCATTGCTGAATGTTGAGTTCCTTTTGGGTGAAGAAGTATTTGAGGCTTTTATGATCCGTATAGATATCTACTTTCTCTCCATACATGTAGTGTCTCCAGATTTTCAACGCGAAAACGACTGCTGTCAACTCTAGATCATGAGTAGGATAATTCCTCTCATATTCTTTGAGTTTTCGTGAGGCATAGGCTATGACTTTCCCATGTTGCATGAGAACACATCCTTACCCTTTGCCTGAAGCATCGATGTATATAACAAATCCATCCAAACCAGATGCTTTTGCCAGAACAGGTGCCGAAATGAGTCTCCTCTTGAGCTCTTGGAAACTCTTCTCGCATTCCTCGTTCCATACAAATTTTGTATCCTTCCGAGTCAACTGAGTTAACGGATTAGCGATTCGAGAAAATCCTTCCATTAATCTCCGATAATAACCATCTAAGCCCAGAAAGCTACGCACTTCGGTCACCGACTTCGGTTGCTCCCAACTTTGTATTTCTTCAATCTTCGTCGGGTCAACAGATACTCCATGTTTTGACACCACGTGCCTAAGGAATGCTACTTCCACAAGCCAAAACTCACATTTCTTCATCTTGGCATATAGCTTATTTTCACGAAGTCTTTCAAGTATCAGCTCCAAATGGTGCTCATGATCTTCACGGCTTTTGAAATAGATGAGGATGTCATCAATAAAGACAACAACTAACTGATCCAAATATTCCTTGAATACACGGTTCATCATATCCATGAAAGCAGCATGAGCATTAGTCAATCCAAAAGACATAACTAAGAATTCATAATGCCCGTACCGAGTTCTGAAGGCAGTCTTTGGAATATCCTCAGTTTTAATCTTTAGCTAATGATATCCAGAACGAAGATCGATCTTTGAAAAGAATTGTGCTCCTTGCAACTGGTCAAACAGGTCATCAATGCGAGGTAGCGAATACCTATTCTTAATGGTGACATGGTTCAATTCTCGGTAGTCAATACAAAGTCGCATACTCCCGTCTTTCTTTTTCACGAATAAAACAGGAGCACCCCAAGGAGATGTACTAGGATGAATAAAAACGATGTCTAACAATTCCTGTAGTTGAACTTTTAACTCCTGAAGTTCAATAGGAGCCATTCAATATGGGGTTTTAGAAAGGGGTTTTGTACCCAGTTCAAGGTCAATAAAGAATTCAACATCACGTTCTGGGGGTAAACCGGGAAGTTCTTTAGGAAATAAATCAGAAAATTCACTAACAATAGAAATATTATTCAAATCTGACTTGTCTTTGTTCAAATCCATAACATGGGATAAGAAAGCTTGACATCCATTTTTTAATAAACGAATAGCTTTATAGCTTGATATGATAGTGACTGATTTTAGTGGTTTAGTTGCTTGAATTCGCATAACAGGTTGGTTAGGAATATGAAAATTAACAACCTTACGAAAACAATCAATTTTGGCATGATGAGTGGTTAACCAATCAATCCCTAAAATCACATCAAAAGCAAGTATCTTTAAAGAGATAAGATCCACCGGTAATGTGATGGTGCCAACTTGGATTAAGAAAGATTTATAAACAGTGGACGTAACGAAAGTTTCTCCTAACGGAGTCTCCACTGATAAATCAAAGTCTAATTTATCCGGAGTCAAGTTTGAACGTTGAGCACAAGCAGGGGAGATAAAATAATGTGTAGAACCGGTATCTAGTAAGGTATAAACTTCGCAAGAGTTTATGAGAAGCTTACCCGTGATCACCTCGTTCGGGTTCCTTGCATTTTGGCCAGTCACGACAAACGCTCTTCTAGAAACCGCTGATTTTAACTTATTCGGGACAGCCTTTGGAGTCACCATCCCCGTTGAACTTGGTTTCATAACTAGACAATCTCTAGCTGCATGACCTTCCATTCCACAGTTATAACACACCTTGGATTGTTGTGGACAGTTTGGGCTGATGTGTCCCTCTTTTCCGCATTTGTAACAAACGACCGATGCTCGTTCTCCTCCCCTAGAAATAGTTGATGTTTGTGCTGATGTCTTCACATTATCATTGTTGTACCTTCTCTTTTTGAAATCTCCTCCCGACTAGCTCCTTCTATTATCACGGCCACGATTACCACTAGAGTGGTTACCGCTTTTGTCCGAATGTTTTCCTCCCTGCTGGTTTTCATTGCTCCAATGACCACTGCCACCGGTATGACCCTGGTTGTGTTCCCTTTGTTGAACATACTCATTATCTTGCTCTAATAATTGAGCCCTGTTTACAACATCTGAATATAAAAAAATTTATGAGAGATAAGATATTGCCAAATCTCGAGTTTTAGACCTCTCAGAAACATCCTTGTCATTCGTTCCTCATTCTCTACCAAATGAGGTGCAAACTTGGATAACTCAGCGAACTTCACCTCATACTGGGACACCGTCATGTTGTTTTGTTCCAGTCTGATAAACTGTACCTCCTTTATATGACGAATACTTTCAGGAAAGTACTTGTCATTGAATAGTTTTTGAAACGTTTCCCAAGACATGTTGAGTGCGACAGGCTGGGTACGCTTCACAGACTCCCACCAGTAGTCTGCCTCACCACGGAACATAAAGGTGGCGAATGGAACCTTCTGTTCCTCCGTGAATCCCAAGACATCGAATATTTTGGTAATTTGCTTTACCCACGTTTCCGCCTTGATCGGATCCAGCTTTCCAATAAATTCTGGTGGTCCCAACTCCTTGAACTGTTTGGCTGTGACAGACCGCGTGTTGCTATCACTTCCACCCGTATTTTGTACACGAGTCTCCCTCGTCTGATTTTGCATGAACTGCAAAAAGCTCATAAACATTCCATCATTCATCGTTTACTCGGTAATGTTGTTTACAAGGGGAATATTGCCTTCCAGTTATACGTACTCCTGGTTCGTGACTAAAGGTTGTTCCACAGTCTCATACACTCCATTGTTAATGTTTTCAGCAGTCATTCTTAAATACTTCCATAAAACAAGGGTTAATTAAACAAATTAACATATCACATAATATCCCTATATTATGACCGACCAACAAATAAGCTTAGGTATGACATACTAGCGAAAGATTTACTCATCTCTCCCCTCCTAGTTCTATTCCTCGATCTCCAGCTAGAGACCATATCCCTAAGCTCTGATACCAATTGTGATGCCCCCAAAATAGGTATACATCACCCATTCTGAGTCGCCAAATACATGGTACAAAAATAAATACAACCTCAGTAATACAATTGTCATGCAAAATACGACAACACATATACTTTGAGTTTGAATAGAAATATTATCTAATAGAGTGTATACAAACTCAAAAGGAATCGTCATTACAATTATTGCTACACTATTTTATAAAATAGTGAGGACTACTAAAACAATTATCCTGAACCATCACTCCATACCCTGGCTAGTTCCTGCTATGTTCTCACCTCCTGAGAAGAAAAATGAAACAAAAAGGAAAAGGGTGAGCTCAACTAGCCCAGTAAAAAATATTATGACTAAGATAATATATAACAATTTATCATTAGTCTTCAAGAGGAAAAAATATGATAAAATATAATAGACAACAAGTTTTAAATCAACAACTGCAGTGGAAACAAAAATCCATTAGAAGAGTCAAGTAGAGAAAGAATTCTACTATCTTCTAAGATTTAAAAGTCCATCATCACTATTTTATCCCTGTAACATCAATCAATATACATCTTGAATCAAATATTCATCTTTGCACAACAGGCCAAAGATACTGATTTGTATCACCAGTTGGTCATGTTCATCTCAACACCTGTTCATCTTTGCACTACGGACCAAAGATATTCATCAGTTAATCATTCATCTTTGCACTACAGGCCAAAGATATTTAGGAATATCATCATTTAGGACTGAGGATGATGAAAAATATCTAAAAGAAAACGAATCCAGCGAGATAAAAGATCAAAGATTAGGGATTCATACTTTAGTTTATCAAAGTTCAAAAAATAATAATCAATTGTGGAGCAAAATTCAAGAATAAAGACCAAAACATGGATACAATCAACGATAGTAACCATAATAGACAACTTGGACAAAGAAAAGAAAATTTCATTTTTTTTATGAATAGTGCCGTATACGTGAATAGTAACCTCGACATAAAAAAGTAGAAATTCCATAATAAAATTCATACCAATATTTCGGTATAATGATATTGAAAGAATAACATCATTACGAAGAAAATAACATCCCTTACCTCAAAATAACGGTACTTCTGATCGGAATATCGGATATAAAGCCGAAGGAAGCTTATACCGAACAACAACTCTCAAAATATCTAAATACTCACAAAAATACGCTCGACAGTATAGAAAGAAAGATAACTTGTTTCTGGTGTGATTTTAATTTCTAACCTAAGCGCCTATTTATAGGAAAATGCTAGAACGCCAAAGGAGACTAAAATAATATAATATTATTATTTCTTTTCTCAATTCTACGCACACTCACCAACCAAGACCCGCACCTCAATTCTAAATTTTTTTGGCAGCCCACATGTTTAAAACAAAAGTGGGTCCCACCCAATTTTAATAAAAATTATTTTATTTTCTGAAACTTCAGTATTTCATAGAAAATAGCATGTTTATCAGAAAAATTCGAATTTTTTGTCCATTCCACACGAAATCGAATACTCTATAACTTTGTAGCTTTGAGTTTTTCCAAATTCCAAACAAAAAATATCCGAAATCCACAAACGGATGATTTTTAATACCTCCATTCTGATAAAATACTGATAAAATACCTCAACCTTAATTCCTTCATTTATAACCACATAAAATAAATAAATCCACAATTTATATCCACATCAAATAAATATTTCCTTATCATATAAATCAATAATTAATTATTCACAACTAATATTACAGAATCACCATTATGACAACCAGGCCGTTCCGAGGAAAGAGAGGGCTTTCCGATAAGGATTTTTCCTTATTGGCGCGTAATTAGGTGACCAAACCCCTTTTCTAGACAGAACTTCCTTAGACATTGCCAATAATGCTATCTAATAATATTATTCAAATAATATGAATTATTGATCTGATAATGGAGATGCTGTGCAGTGACAATTATTGAAACAATAATAATATAAAATATCAACGCAATAATTATTGAATCAATAAAATAAAATATTGAACAATAATTACTGTAACAATTATTGAGTATTGTCTTCTTACGTAAGAATCAATAATTCAAAATATACTGTGCAAAACCGTGTGCTACTGTGCAACCACGCGTATTACTGTATTTTAACCACCGGGTATTCCAACAGTGTTAACAGTAATAACTATGACGTTATTTATAAAAACTTAAACTTGTCATTTTTTCATCCGACCGTTTTCCATTATGGGGCCCACAAATGGCTGCGCCGTCGTATGAATATTCCCAGACAGCAAGAATATTCCACGACAAAATGAATATTCCCCGATAAAAATGAATATTTTATAACCACTTGCTTATTTTGCAAAATTTGCACATTTCACCCATAACGAAAGTATTATATCAAATTAACACCTTATTATTCATAATAATAAATAGAGGAAATTCGATTTTATTTATAATAAGTTGGGGTCTTACAAACTCATGGCTAATTTCAAACATAAAGGAGCATGATATAGTGTTTATAGTGCCTTTACTCATGACTAAACTTATTAGATCGAGTGTTAGAGAAGTTTTTAAGAAAAAATTGGAATAACAAAACTAATGTACATGAATACTACATGATGTACATCCTGATATTGTGAATATGTTAACATGCCTTAACTACATATGATATGAGCTTTAAAGTTGTCTTGTATGTGTTGAATTGCATCGTTCAAGTTTAAAATGATTTCAAAGGCAACCTCGAGCATGTTTTCAAACATAAGTTGCATTACATATGAGTATTTAGATTCTAAAGGCAAAGATGCCATTTTATATTTCATTATGTCTATAAACATAAGTCTTATATATTAAACATAATGGAAGTAAACCAAGCATGAGGTTAAAGCATGTTTTAAAGTGTTAAACGATGCTATCTATGAGTAAAAGATATAAATATGTACGAACATGTGTAGTACAGATTGTGACGCCCCCAAAACAGGTATACAACACCCATTCTGAGTCGCCAAATACATGGTACATAAAGCAAACTACAACTTCAATAATACAAATGTCGTGTGAAATACAACAATACATACTGTGAGTTTAAATACAAATATTGTCTTCTAGACAATATCCACACGCAAATAAGTTCTCATTACAATTATTCAAACACTATTTTACCGAAATAGTGAGGACTGTTAAAACATCTTTTTAGAAACCTCACTCTATACCCCGACTCGATCTTGCTATGTTCTCACCTCCTGAGAAGAAAAATGGAACAAAAAGGAAAAATGGTGAGCTCAACTAGCCCAGTAAAGAAAATTATGACTAAGATAATATACAACAAATTATCGTTAGTCTTCAACAGGGAAAAATCTGATAAAATATAATCGACAACAAGTTTTAGATCAACAAATACAGCGGAAACAACAATCCATTAGAAGAGTCACGTAGAGGATGAATTCTACTATCTTCTAATATTTAAGAGTCCATAATCAATATTTTATCCCTGTAACAACAATCATTATACATCTTTAATCATCTTTGCACTACAGGCCAAAGATATTCATTTACATCACCGGTTGGTCATGTTCATCTCAACACCTGTTCATCTTTGCACTACGGGCCAAAGATATTCATCAGTAATCATTTATCTTTGCACTACAGGCCAAAGATATTCAATAGTATCATCATTTAGGACTGAGGATGATGAAAAATATTTTTTAAAGAAACGAATCCAGTGAAACAAAATGACAAGGATTAAGGATTCGTACTTTAGTTTGTCCAAATTCAAAAATACTCCATAATAAACAATTATGAGCCAAACTTCAAGAATGAAGATCAAAACATGGATACAATCAAAGCTAGTAACCATAATAGACATTTTGGACAAAAATGAGAATTTTTATTTTTCGGAGAATAGTGTCGTATTCGTGAATAGTGCCGTATACGTGAATAGTAACCCTGACACAACAAGTTCCAAATTTGATTAAAAAGTTCACCAATATTTTGGCATAATGATATTGAAGAAAATAATATCATTTAAGAAAAAAATAACATCTCTTACCTCAAAATAACTGTATTTCAGACTGAATTTCGGTTATAGTGCTGACAGAAACTCGCACCGTATAGCAACACTCAAAGTATACTCACAAGAATACGCTCGATAATATAGAGAGAGAAAGAAAAAACTTGTTTCTGGTGTGATTTTCAATTCTAACTTAGCCCTCTATTTATTGGAAAATGCTAGAACGCCAAAGGAGACTAAAATAATAAATTAATATAATTTATTTTTAAAATTCATACGCATGCTTTAGACCATGACCAGCCACCACCTTGGAAAAAAAATTCCAGCAGCCCATGTGTTTGAAAAAAACAAAAGTGGGTCCCACCCATAATTTAATAAAAATCATTTTATTTTCTGAAACTTCAACAATTCATAGAAAATAGACCGTTTATCAAAAAAATACGAATTTTATGTCCATTCTGTCTGAAATCGAATTCTCTACAACTTTGTAAAAGAAAGTTTTTCCAAATTCCCAACAAAAAATATCCGAAATCCACAAACGAATGATTTTTAATTCTTCCAGTCCGACAAAATATTGATAAAACACCTCAGCATTAATTCCTTCAATTATATCCACATAAAATAATATATTCATCAATTATATCCACATCAAATAAATATTTCCTTATCATATGAATTAATAATTAATTATTCTTAAATAATATTACAGAATCACAATTATGACAACCAGACCGTTTCCAGGAAAGAGGGGGCTTTCCAATAAGGATTTCTCCTTACTGGCGCACAATTAGATGACCTAACCTCTCCTTGACATAACTTTCTAGACATTGCCAATAATGTTATCTAATGATATTATTCAAATAATATGAATTATTGATCTGATAATGGAAAATACTGTGCAGTGACAATTATTGAAACAATAATAATATAAACTAACAACGCAACAATTATTGAATCAATAAAATATTGAACAGTAACTACTGTAATAATTATTGGGTTGTGCCTTCTTACGTACGAATCAATAATTCAACAATACTGTGCAATACCGTGTGCTACTGTGCAACCACGCGTATGTATTTTAACCACCAGGTAACCCAACAGTGTTAACAGTAACAATTTACGCCGTTATTTATAAAACTCAATCTTTGTTGTTTTCTTTCATCCAACCGTTTTCCGTTATGGGGACCACAATTGACTACGCCGTCGTACGGAGATTCCTGACAATAAGAAAATTCCACGACCAAACGAATATTCCCCGACAAAAAGAATATTTTGTAACCACTTGCTTATTTTGTAAAATTTTCACATTTCACCCATAACCAAAGTATTATATCAAATTAACCCTTATTAATTTAGAATAATGAATAAAGGAAAATTTAATTTTATTTATAATAAGTTGGGGTCTTACACAGATTATGTGACCTCTTTATGCGAACTTAAGGCTAATTAGTACACCTAGTGATTACATGACCCTATTTGGCTTTAATTTTGTAAAAATCCTAAACTAAAGTCCCTAACATATAAGGTTGATCTTTAAGTGGTCATGCAAGTATGTAAAGACCTCTAGCGTGTATGCATGTTAAGTATAAGTGTATATGTGTGTTAAAGTTTGGACTAAAACCAGGAGTGCAAAGCTCAACCTTGGTCTGGCCAGGGGACAGCGCAGCTGCGCCGTCCCTAAGCCTAGACAAGGCGTAGTTGCGCCATCCTGCAGTTACGGATAAGTTCTATTTTTAATATGAAGTTCAAGTCAAACTTATATGATTACTTTAACTTGTAATATGTGACCAATATGCTAAGTAACGAGTAAGAAGCATGCTACATGATATAGATGAATGTTAAGTCCAAAAGAATGTTTTCAAGATAAAAAGCAATGATACGTTGTTTGAATTTGTGATCTGATTTGTGCTATGAAAATATAGGATAGGTGATGTGGTATGAAGTTACAACTAAGTTAGACGTTTATGTGTACGTTTGAACTTACCTATATGAGTTTTAAATGTGTCAAACACATAGCGAGTCAAGTGTGTGATAGATATATATGAATGTTGATGTAAAGTACGAGTGGTTAAGGTATACCTATACATACCTAGCTATTCTAAGAGTATGATGAGAAAGTGAAGTGTAGGTTTTACGAACCTAGTTAGGAAATAATGTAACATTATTATTACATTAAGAATGTATGAATATATGACTAATGAATATGAATCCATGATTATATAATTGTGTAGGAATACACGAAGTGCAGATAAGCATTAAGCAATTAAGTCGTAGTTGATAAACTATGAATCAGGCAAGTCTTTCAGTTCCAATTTGATATATGAATGCGATAACTGTTAGTTGAGCTATATTATGCCATGAGAATGTTGATGTATATATATGAAATGCATATGATATATGTATGAAATATGAAAGTTGATCTTTGATGATATGCCTATGTTAGTAAATCTCTATGCCTGTTATGTGTGAAGTAACATGCGTAGTAAATATTAATTTATTATGAATGCATGAACTGACTATGCTTTTATATGCTATGTGCTGCATGAAAACTGTTAGAATTGCTGGGATGTCGAGCTCACCCTTGCAAATAACCACTTTTGCAGGTTAAGGACACACGGTAAAGATTACGTGTAACTTGATTGATAGATTTCAATTGTGTCAAAGGAGATTGATTCATTTATTTAAATATATAATCTTGAACCATGTTTAGGTTCTAATAGATATACATGATAGTAGTTTATAATGTGTAACACATGTTAAGTTGTAAAGTTGTACTAGGCGGAACATAGAGGAATTAAAATTGAGATGTAAAAATGTATACAGTACTTTGAATAGAATGAATCATAACATAATTTGATTCAAGGATTTGTAATTGATTCAAGTTAAGATATCAATGAAGGATTTATTTTCAAAGGAGATTGAAAAAGTTTAAATTTTTCCGCATATTTTATAAAATCGAATATAATGTAAGACATGGATGGTAAATGACCAAGATTTGAAACTTATAAAAGTCTGGTGTCATTACAAAGATGTGACGCCCCCAAAATAGGTCCGCATGACCCATTCTAAGTTGCCAGATATCACACTACAAAAATCAAATGGAAACTTCATTTATACAACTGTTGAACTATCTTGCAGAGTACAACAACGCATAAGTTGTGAGTTTTAATACAAATATATGCAGCTCTCATAGTGCCTCGACCACAACACCTTACAATGGTACTTTACATAAAAAGTACAATCAATAATTGTTTTAGAAATTAAAATCTTTGGAAAATGCTCAAAGAGACCTTCGTACATGGGTGGCCATGCATCTAAATTATGATAGATATCATATGACTCGAGAATTATCCTTGGTTGACCCAATAGACCCCAAAGAAAAATGAGAAGATTATTGTCATGTTCTTTCCAATAGTGAGTCTTCTCTTGACATATAATTATCTCCATTGTCTTCAATTGAGAATTATACTTCAACCAAACTCAAAGATTATATAGGTAGTGCTCGTATATATACTCAGCAAGTGGATGTGCACAACCCTGTCTTATGATAACACGAAATCGTATGTCATTAGACATCTCGTATGATAGTGGCAAAACACCCTTCCAAAGTTGGGTTCGCCTCACCCTATTTGATTCACCAAATATAACTATTAAATAGTCGTATAAAAATACAACACACTTATCTAAAGTTATCAATAAAATTATTTTTATACTGTTTAAGGAGAACCTCAACAGCTATAGACCACCGTTCTAATTCCCTGTTACCTTTGCTCGACACAGCTACACTCTTATTACCTGAAAGAAATTATGAAGCAAAAGGGTGAGCACAACTAGCCCAGTAAAGAATATCATGACTAAAGATAATTAAATTATCAATAGCCTTCGTCACTAATAAATCAGAGATTTAGAACATATGGTAGATGATAAAACTTTTCAACCATAGTTGCAGCGGACGAGCAATCCATTAGAAGAGTCAAATAGACCATAAAGTCTATTATTATCTCCATGTTAAAAGTCCACCAACAATGTTTTATCCCTGTAACATCAATCAACAATTCCTGTCCACAATCATGTGAATAACTCATAATCATAATTGTGGTTTTAAATTCTTCTTCGCACCCAGGACGAATATAATTTTCATCACATGTCTTTATCAGAAACATCAAAGATCATGGTTATACCAAATCTCAGTTCTTGTTCATAATCATACTAATAAATTCATCTTTGCACTACGGGCCAAAGATATTCATTAACAGTTCATCCTTGCACTACAGGACAAAGACATGCAACTGTATTTTAGAAGAGTCAAGTAGAGCATGATATCTACTATCTTCTACGAATTAAAAGTTTATTATCAATATTTTATCGCTGAGACTCAGCACAATAAATAATCCACATCACCGAATTATCCATGCACTACAGGCCAAGGATATTCATTAGTATCACGACCACGAATTATTCATGCACTACGGGCCAAGGATAATCGTGTTTTCATTAACGATCATGACCACTCCATAAAACAATTCATCTTTTCACCTTTGACCGAAGAGAACCCATGGTCATGATCATACCAAAAACTGTCCATCAATGCATAATGGGCCACTGATGACTTTTACCACATCATTTGCAACATTACGGTCATGATTATACCGAATGATCCCTGGTCATAATCATACCAATCAACGGTTCATATATGCACGTAAGCCAAAGATGACAATTCATCACAATTCATCACAATATAAGCATGAGGATGATGACAATGATATAAACATTAATCGAAGGAAATCAAGGATAAATATTAAAGACTTTAAATTTATCCAGAGTTTAAAAATATCCAAATTGTCAACATGATACTGCTTTATGAAGTAAAATTCAATAATAATTTTCATGTATCAAAAATAATTTGGACAGAAAAGAAATAAATTCTTCGGGTGAATAGTACTCCTTGAATAGTACCCTGTGAATAGTACTTCAGGAATTGTACCTCGTGAATAGTATCCCGGCATGAAAAGTGCCCCAAATACCCGAGTGAATAATATTCTAGTAAATAATAACCGGGTGAATAGTAACCCATAAATAGTAACCCGTGAATAGTACTCCGACTCAAAAGTGTCCCGAATACCTGAGTGAATATTATTTGAGTGAATAGTAATCGGGTCAATAGTAACCCGTAAATAGTAATTCATGAATATTACTCCATGAATAGTACTCATAAAAAAAATACAAAAGAAAACTATATTCCATGACGAGTACAAAAGAAATGATATCTCATACGGGTATTATATAATATACGAAAATGCAAATGGATTTTCACCCGCCATGCGGTAATCCACGTAGACAGATCATTTCCATAATTTAATAAAGAATGAATACGAAGTGTCATTCACCATGCATGCGGTAGTCCGCGTAGACAAGTTATTCCAACAAAATAATAAAGAATGAATACGAAGGGTCATTCACCATGCATGCGATAGTCCGTGTAGATAGGTTATTCCAACTGAATAATAAAGAATGGAATAATAAAAGAATTTCACCATGCATACGGTAGTCCACATAGATAGGTTATTCCAACAGAATAATAAAGAATAGAATAACAGAAGAATTTCACCATGCCTACGATAGTCCACGTAGAAAGGTTATTCCAACAGAATAATAAAAAATGGAATAACAACCCTTACGAGTATTGAAAGAAAATAACTCTCTTCATGAATACGAAAGAAATAATACCATTTACGAATATTAAACAAAAATTATATTCATACGAATACGAAAAATAAGTTCTCTTCAGAATATGAAATAAATAATACCCCTTACCTCAGAAGAAGACTAGATACTGAAATAGTGAAGTAGCAGACTTCTCTTCTTCTTTCTGTATAGCTTCTCTCTCTATAATTGCTCTCGTGAGTCTTAGTGAATTGGTGAGAATAAAGGAAGAATGAGCTTCTATTTATAGGAAAATATAGTTTCGATAATTGCACGTTTTGGGGCTCGAAATATTACAGTATAATACATTCATCTTTTCCTTCATTTTTAATTTAGTCCTGCAAGTATTATCAAACTTACACCCCCTCCCCTAATAGTATATCATGTGAATCAATAGTACAATCATGTGACTCAATAGTTCTATACATGTGAAAAAACTAATTATTGTATAGTACCTTCATCTATACCTCCATTTTTAATTTAGTCATGCAAGTATTATCAATCTTGCACCACCTCCCCTAATAGTACATGCAAGTGGCTCAATAGTACACACATGTGAACAAATAGTTATAAGCATGTGAATTACTAGCAATTAATTACTCATTTATCTGATTAATTATCCGATTGGTCAATATAACCTCCAGACATCAATTATTATCGAAATAAATATCGATTTTCACCAACAATTATAATCCCAACACAATGGAACTATCAATTTCATCTTTAATCAATACAAACTTATTCATCATTAATATTATAACTCAGAATATTTAACAACCAGATCATTCTCAGGAAAGAGTGGGTTTTCCGATAAGGATTTCTCTCTATTGGCGCGCAATTAGGTGACCAAACCTCTCCTTGACAGAACTTTCTAGCCATTGTCAATATTGAAAATAATAATATGAATAACTTTGTCGTTTCAATTATTGATTTAATAATAATAAATATTATGTAGATGATAATGTGACAATAATTGAATCAATAATATGAGAGATATTATGCAGCAATTACTGTAGTAATAATTGAGTATAACTGAGTGACTTCTCATGTAAGCATCAATAATCAAAGATAATTTAAAATACCGTGTGCTACTATGCAACCACACGTATTACTATACTTTTATCACTGGGTAGTTCAACAGTTTAACGGTAAAACTTTCACCGTTATTTTTATAAAAAGATATTTATGTCGTTTTCTAACTACGAAAATACTTCCGTTGTGGGGTCTACCAATGATTATGCCGTCGTATAAATATTCCATGTTAAAACGAATATTCCCCGACACAACGAATATTTTATATCAACTTTCTTACTTTGTAAAATTTTCACATGTCACCCTTAACTTTAACCCTTTCTCAATTTAACCATTTACTAAATAGAATAATAATTATAAAAATTGAATACTTTTATTTCGTAAAATTCAGGGTCTTACAATCTCCCCTCCTTATGAAATTTCGCCCCCGAAATTTACGTACCTGATAGTTCGAAGAGATGAGAATACTTTGCTTTCTTTTCGAATTGTACCTTCCCGGTTATTTCCTCTGTATCATGATTTTCCCCATTGTTCATCTCCTTTATTTTAGATATTATTCTAGAATATATCTTCAAAACAAAGGTTAATTGACATATCACAATTTGTCAGCTTATCAAGTAAACAATTTCAGCTTAGGTAAATCACACACTAGTAAGTATATTACTCGTCTATCCCCTCCTAGTTCTAGACTCATATCTCTGCCAGCGACCATATCCCTAAGCTCTGATACCATTTGTGAAGCCCCAAAAATAGGTCCGCATGACCCATTCTGAGCCGCCAGATATCACACTACAGAAATCAAATACAAACTTCATTTATACAACTGTTGAACTGTCGTGCAGAGTACAACAACACATAAGTTGTGAGTTTTAATACAAATATATGTAACTCTCATAGTGCCTCGACTACAACAACTTACAATGGTACTTTACATAAAATTACAATCAATAATTGTTTTAGAAATTAAAATCTTTGGAAAATGCTCTAGGAAACCTTCGTACATGGGAGGCTATGCATCTAAGTTATGATAGATATCATATGACTCGAGAATTATCCTTGGTTGACCCAACAGACCCCAAAGAAAAACGAGAAGATTACGTTCATGTTCTTTCTAATAGTGAGTCTTCTCTTGACATATAATTATCTCCATTGTCTTCAATTGAGAATTATACTTCAACCAAACTCCAAGATTATATAGGTAGTGCTCGTAGATATACTCAGCAAGTGGATGTGCACAACCCTGTCTTATGATAATACGAAGTCGTATGTCATTAGACATCTCGTATGATAATGGCAAAACACTCTTCCAAAGTTGGGTTCGCCTCACCCTATTTGATTCACCAAATATAACTATTAAATGTTATATAAAAATACAACACACTTATCTAAAGTTCTCAATAAAAGTATTTCCATACTGTTTAAGGAAAACCTCAACAGCTCTAGACCACCGTTCTAATCCCCTATTACCTCTACTCGACCCAGCTAAACTCTTATTACCTGAAAGGAATTGTGAAGCAAAAGGGTGAGCACAACTAGCCCAGTAAAGAATATCATGACTAAAGATAATTAAATTATCAATAGCCTTCGTCAGTAATAAATCGGAGATTTAGAACATATGGTAGATATATGATAAAACTTTTCAACCATAGTTGCAGCGGAACGAGCAATCCATTAGAAAAGTCAAATAGACCATAAAGTCTATTATTATCTCCATGTTAAAAGTCCACCAACAATGTTTTATCCCTGTAACATCAATCAACAATTCATGTCCACGATCATGTGAATAACTCATAAACATAATTGTGGTTTTAAATTCCTCTTCGCACCCAGGACGAATATAATTTTCATCACATGTCTTTATCAGAAACATCAAAGATCATGGTTATACCAAATCTCAGTTCTTGTTCATAATCATACTAATAAATTCATCTTTGCACTACGGGCCAAAGATATTCATTAACAGTTCATCCTTGCACTACATGCCAAAGACATGCAACTGTATTTTAGAAGAGTCAAGTAAAGCATGATACTTATTATCTTCTACGAATTAAAAGTTTATTATCAATATTTTATCGCTGAGACTCAGCACAATAAATAATCCACATCACTGAATTATCCATGCACTAAAAGCATGGATATTCATTAGTATCACGACCACGAATTATCCATGCACTACGGGCCAAGGATAATAGTATTTTCATCAACGGTCATTATCACGCCATAAAAAAATTCATCTTTGCACCCTTAGCCGCCATAAAAAAATTCATCTTTGCACCCTTAGCCGAAGAGAACCTATGGTCATGATCATACCAAAAACTGTCCATTAATGCACAACGGGCCAATGATGACTTTTACCACATCACTTGCAACATTACGGTCATGATTATACCGAATGATCCATGGTCATAATCATACCAATCAACAGTCCATCTATGCACGTAAGCCAAAGATGACTTTCATCACAATTCATCACAATATAAGCACGAGGATGATGACAATGATATAAGCATTAATCAAAGGAAATCAAGGATAAATATTAAGGACTTTAAATTTATCCAGAGTTTAAAAATATTCAAATTGTCAACATGATACTGCTTTGTGGAGTAAATTCAAGAATAATATTTATGTATCAAAAATAATTTAGACAAAAAAGAAATATATTTTTCGGGTGAATAGTACTCCGTGAATAGTACCCTATGAATAGTACTTCGGGAATAGTTCCTCGTGAATAGTACCCCGGCATGAAAAGTGTCCCAAATACCCGAGTGAATAATATTCTAGTAAATAATAATCGGGTGAATAGTAACTCGTGAATAGTACTCTGGCACAAAAAGTGTCCCGAATACCCGAGTGAATAATATTCGAGTGAATCGTAACCGGGTGAATAGTAACTCATGAATATTATTCCATGAATAGTACTCATAAAAGGAAAATACAAAAGAAAACAATATTCCATGACGAGTACAAAAAAAAAGATATCTCATACGAGTATTATTGAATATACGAAACTGCAAATGGATTTTCACACCCCAGTCTTGCATTGTCATTTTTTCACCAATTGAAAAAAATGTTAGAGGTTATAGAGCCAAAAATTAAGCAATTCGGTTTTGGATTTTTGAATTTGTTTGATGCGTTATTGGAGGGGATTATAGCTGAGGGGCTCGAGAACTTGATGCATTGGTTAATGTCAATGCTATAATTGTAATAGTCTAATAGACTATTTTTAGCCCTCCCTGCAATATATTTCATTCTAACTCTAGTATATACTTTTAATTTTTGGGGAACTAGATAAACATTCTTGCTTGTTATCGAATATATGGTCTCCGTTGTTTTATATAGCGCATATTTTAGTTTTAAAGCATGCTTGATATAATTTTCATTACCGACTCTGTCACTAAGTTAATTGCTCGATGTAAGTTTTATGTTAAATTTTATTGAAGGCTTAGACTTTTTTGTTGTTTCAATTGGTTTTGGAACCGAAACCGCACCAATTAAAACCGCACCGCACACTTTAAAACCGCACCGCACCAACCACAAGCGGTTTCAGATGCGGTTTTAAAATTTTCAAACTGCACCTAAGCGGTTTCGGGTGCGGTTTGGACTTCAAACCACACCATGCTCACACCTATCTGTTATGACTTGAGTTTTAGTTGCTCGGCCTTTTGGGTCTGTTTTGAGCATGGAATTGTTTAAGTTTGAAATGCAAGTTTAATTATGATTTTTGAATATGAATGCCTTAAGTTGTATATTATGCTCTATAAAGAATAAATGATAAAGAAAAAAAAATCAAGCTAGGCATGATGAATATAGTTAAATTGAAATTTAACCGAAATTCATAGGAGATATGTACATCAAGCTATCTAATTATTGAAAAACAATAGAAGTTAATGTGTTATATATATATATATATATAGCAAGGCCATAGTTAAAGCTAATAGAAAGCTGATCTTTTGTATTATATTAACTTGTTTCATTTACAAAGATAGTTGTCCAATATATGCATATATTATAACCATCTAAGCTAGAATCAAGTGATTTACAAAATCACCTATGCTAAAATCAAAGGATTACATAATCAAAGATTTTCAAGAGATAATTATGGTAATTCAAAAACAATATCATAACTACTTGATAAATATAAAACTATCTTAAATAACAATATTATGTTATTTCTCTAATACACTCCCGCAAGCGAAACGTAAGTAACCGGAGCTTGAGTTTGACCTTTGTGAAACACCCTAGGAGTTGTATAAGCAATAAAACAATAACCTTATGATCAACTGAGAATACCCACAATCGTCAATGCATGTTGAAATGAAAAATAGCTTGCATGATAAGTACTACATATAACTAATAAGACTGGAACGTGCTTGGGTGTTTGCACACTGACAACAAGTAGGAATTTTCTTCTATGTCTTGTATTAGATTTCCATGAACACTCTTTGAGAATTCCATTAATCCATCAAGATAGGAGATGTGAGTTGTATCAAGAGAAAACATTCGCTCATTTGAGGGATGAGGTAGAGATGAGGAGCAAACTAAAAATGAATCCTTAAAGATGTCTAAGTGAGAATGAGAATAACCATTAATGGCGGAGAAAAATGAGAATAATAACTGGGATTTTAGAATTTGACAATTTACGGGAATTGACAAATAATAATTAAATTGTGAAAAGTTTTTCGTTCATACACTATATAGTTGTTGTCCGTTATACTCAAACTTTCATAAAATGCTTTTATTGAAATTGTACAACTTGTTGAACTATTTGAGTTCACTCTTGCAGCGTTATATTTTTCAGCCAGGAACAAGGAAAGTCGAGGAATCAAGTAGTAAGTGCAAGGATGAAGGTGTCCTGAAGCCTGAGGAGTATTTGTTCTATTACAATATATAGATGATGTGAAATGTAATAAAGTAGCAGCTTAAATTATAAGTTACAAGACTTTATGAAATGGTAAGGTAGTTATTTTGGTAATGGAATTTGTATTTGAGACAGGTTTTTTGGAATATGTAATCCCTTTTTATTTATATTATATTTGAGACAGCCTAACTTGTAATTTTAAAGTAAGTGATGTTTAAATCTAAGACCCGGGATTGTGATGAGATTTAATATTTATTTTTAAGTCATTACTGCTTACGTTAGGGAATGAACATGATATTGGGATTATATTGCTTGCAATATAAGCAGGTTATGATGATGTATGATTCCACAAACTTAATTTAACTTCATTAAATCGAATACATTTCGAGTTTGGACCAAAGCTTAAATAAGTTTTAAAATTATTCCCTCCATCCTAGATTACATAACCAGATTATTTGGTTTATTCAAGCAAATATTTTGAAGCATACTACTGACCACATGTAGATAACCATAATAACATTTATCACTCTTTTAGTTTTTCAAGTAACCATCTAGTCTATAATATGTACTCCCTCCGTCTCACGATAAAAGTCTTGGTGAACTTTTCACCCATATTAAGAAGAGAAATAAAATGACAAAATTACTCATAATAATGTCATTAATTATTTTCAATGTAAGTGAGAGAGTGACTTTCTAGCTATTCAATTCAAAATATTCTCTCTCCATACTTATTAAATATGGAGAGAGAATTAGAATAAAAAAAGTATGAGATATTTAATGCTACGGACATAATAGGAAAAATGTGTAAAAATTTGATTATTGTTGGGGCATGATATTTTAGATATTGGGCCAAAGGGTTTGAGCCGAGTTACTTGGTTAATCTACCGGGTCATTTCAGTTGGGCTCGATCAGTTGGGTCCTCTTTGTTGGGTCGGATCAGTGGGCTAACTCAACAGATGTTTAAATATCTCCATCTTTGACTTGTGATGATGAAAAAACATGATGGTTGACTGCTATTACTGCCATGCATTAATGTGGATGGGATCAGATGACGGCCGGCGATAAAAAACAGAGGTCAGAAGTAGTGGGTGAGCTGTACACACCTGGCAGGAACCATCAGATCACGGGGGCTGTGTCAGAGGTAGTGGGTGGCACGGAAAACCGGGCAAAGAGAGTATAATCTATCAACTAAGTCTTCACAAAGAGGTACATTTTTCATATATTGACATACATAACGGAGAATTATTATCTCTCTCATGACACTAGATATTATCATCCTCTTGAGTTAACCTTGTGAAAACATATACTTACTCTCACGCCTGAGCTATCCCCCGGCGGTCTGGCCGTCAAGCTTGTGGTGTTTGTTGTGTTTACTGTACAGGATCAGGACGTCTTTTGTGATTGGGACGTGGAGAAAGATCCTGGCGTTAACATTGGCGCTAGAAGGAGGGCTGTGTTCTAGTGTTCTTGAAGTTTTCAATCACAAATTGTCGCTGCTCTACGTCAGAATCCATGGTGAAGAAGAGTAGAACAGTTACCTCTAAAATATACCTGATGACTATGACTTTGTCTACACAATGAGAATCTGTCAAGGATTGATTGGGTCCTTCAAAGAATGCTCATGCTGGTACTGCTTCCAAGCAGGTTTCTTGAGGGTTCTCGTTCGAGAGTCCAGGGTGATGTTGGAAGAAGATTAATTTTTGCTGCCGAGAAGAAGACCTGACCATGGTCGGAAAAAGGTAGAAGGCATACTGCTTAAAATCCTATACCGAAATGGTCAGACTGACAGACCGATCAAGTTAGAAAGAAGTCTACACTTTAAAGACATGTCTCGAGGCCCTCCTCGGGATCGAGGCAGACCCAACAGCCATTTTTTTGATTGATTGACCGAAGAAGGGTACTTCGCCCTATTGGTCTTCGGGATTATGGTCGAAGCAGAGTAGACGAAGACCCAACAGCCATTTTCCTGATTGATTGATCGAGAAGGGTATTCCGCCCTATTGGTCTTCGGGATTATGGTCGAAGCAGTGTAGACGAAGACCCAACAGCCATTTTCCTGATTGATTGACCGAGAAGGGTACTTCGCCCTATTGGTCTTCGGGAATATGGTCGAAGCAGAGTAGATGAAGACACAACAGCCATTTTCTTGATTGACCGAAGAAGGTACTTCGCCATATTGGTCTTCGGGATTATGGTCGAAGCAGTGTAGACGAAGACCCAACAGCCATTTTCCTGATTGATTGACCGAGAAGGGTACTTCGCCCTATTGGTCTTAGGGATTATGGTCGAAGTAGAGTAGATGAAGACACAACAGCCATTTTCTTGATTGACCGAAGAGGGTACTTCGCCATATTGGTCTTTAGGATTATGGTCGAAGCAGAGTAGATGAAGACACAACAGCCATTTTCTTGATTGACCGAAGAGGGTACTTTGCCCTATTGGTCTTTGGGATTATGGTCGCAGCAGATGAAGAAACTGATCCAGGGAGCATGCACCTCAGAATACAAATAAGGCATTCTGTCTTGAGTATCCTCACCACAGTGACAAAAAGTTTCACCGAAGTAGATCCAGAAATCACACTCCCGAGAGTCCATTAAGGGCGCACCGCCCTGTGGGCACTTGTCTTCGGGGAAATCCATCTAAAGTTGCAGCTCCAGATAAGGAGTCCGACAAAGCCGTTGCAGTACTTCAGCAGAAGCAGAGCTCGTGGACATTGCATGCAGATGGATATTCTATTTCGATCACAATAACAATTCCACCGCCGATGCATTATCGAAGCTAGCCACTACAGATGCTTATAACTTTGACGACAGATGGTGTCATTTCTTCGGATCAGATGCTAGCAAAGAAGACCAAGTACAAAAGTGTTAATTTTGTTCTCATTGATGAGAATCTTTATCAAAGGACCTTTTTCGTCATCATTGCTTAAACATTTGGTTCCATCCGAAGCAGAGTGTGTTCTCCGGGAAGTTCACAGAGATATTTGTGGCAATTATTTGGCCCGAAGTTGTTGACCTACAAAGCACTTCGGCAGCGATATTATTGAAAGAACTGGGGATTCAGCACAGAAAGACTTTGGGTATTCTACTTTGGACCCATCTCCCACTATTGAGGAATTTCGGGTGCCGTCCGAAGCTGCAAATGTTGTTCGGAGGGTTCATGTGGATATTTGTCAGCCAAATGGTTCGATCCCACATCAGCCATCAAAAGGCTATATTCGATTTTATCTCCTATACCTCTTGCTGTCTGGGGGTAGTCGTACTGGGTCCATTGCCTAGGGATCAGGTTAACAAACGTCAGCTCATGGGATCGAAGTTCAAAACATTTATGAGGAACTTCCGTAGCTTATCCATAGTCTGACAGGCACAGCAAATGCCACCTCGGTGTTAGGAGGTTCGGGAGGACTCGCTGACCATTCGATGGTAGCCTCTTCGGCAGGTGGTCCTTATGAGTTTGTCAGGCCCTTCGTGATAGGCAAACATCATCGGTGTTAGGAGGTTCGGGTGAACTAGCTGGCCATTCGATGGTAGCCTTATTGGCAGGTGGTCACTTTGGCATTGTCAGGCCCTTCGGGGTAGGCAATTGTCGTCACTTTGGCATTGTCAGGCCCTTCGGGGTAGGCAATTGTCGTCACTTTGGCATTGTCAGGCCCTTCGGGGTAGGCAATTGTCGCCACTTAAACTTCGTCAGGCCCTTCGGGGTAGGCGAATGTCATCTTTTGGTTTTGATAGGAGGTTCGGGAGGACTCGCTGACCATTCGATGGTAGCCTCTTCGGCAGGTGGTCCTTTAGACCTTGTCAGGCCCTTCGTGGTAGGTAAGTGTCATCCTTAAGACGTTGTCAGGCCCTGCGTGGTAGGCAATTGTCGACACATAGACCTTGTCAGGCCCTTCGGGGTAGGCAAGCGTTGTCCTTCAGACCTTGTCAGGCCCTTCGTGGTAGACAACTGTCGTTCTTTAGACTTCATCAGGCCCTTCGTGGTAGGCGAATGTCATCTTTTGGTTTTATTAGGCCTTTTGGGGTAAACAAATTCTCAATGAAGTAGACCTGTCTCACACTTCGGTAACGATAAGTATGCATTACTTTATTTTGTTCAAGTGTTGAGTTCGGATTATATTATCATTGTTCTTAACTGTTATATAATTTGCTTAATTATTGACTAATGGTTTAAGATAAGAGGCACTTGCACAGTTTTCAAGTTGATTGATGATCCATTATTGACAACAAATAATAAGGCATGATGTTGATATTTCATTAAATATTAACTGTTCACATAAAAATTAGAATTTTTATAGAAAGTTCTACAGCTAAGGATAAGGAGAGGTCATCTTCAGGCTTCTTCCTTGTCATCGTCACCATCTGAAGAGTCTAAAAGATATGGATCTACCTTGGCCCGAGCCTTTTCTTGCCTTTACTTCAGCAGATTTCATCTACTACAGCGTTGCATCTGGTCGATCTTATCGTCCAGATCGGCGGATTTTCTATATGCTACTTGGATTTCTTATAAAGGTCTTCGGTCAGTGGCGGACTCAAATTCTTAAGGGCCCGAAGCTCTTTTGAGCTCTTCTTCGAGCTTCTGACGATGTGTCAGATGCTTTGATCCTTTAGCTTGACAGATTGACATTTATATCAGTGACGACCCGATGAGTGACCTTGGTCGATTTTAGTTCTTCTTTGATCTTGTCGATATCCTTCCGAAGGCATTCATTGTTGAAGAGAGCAATATCAAGATTGATTCTTTCTTTCGCCAACACAGACTTACGGATGGCATTATCCCTTCAGTCGGTATTCTCTTTGGCATTCTCTTCGGATTTCTTTTCGGACTTCTCTTTGGTATTCACTTCGACATCCTCTTCGGTATCCTTTTCGGTTTCTTTATATTTGGGACGGAGGCACCCGAAGATAGTGTTTTCTTGCAAATGACCATTATTGGTCAATTAGTTCGAATTAATGGGCAGTGATGTCCATGATGGAACTATCTCCTTACGATGATCATCGGTACCACAGACGCACGCTATTACCGAACCGATATTTCATTCTATGGCTTGAGCTTCGGTAGTTAGAGGCGATTCAGTTGGTACTTCTGTAGAGGTCGGCGAAGATGAATCCTTTACGTTGCTATTTGATGTTCACCAGAGGGGCTTCGGTAAGCCGTATTTTGGGCCTTTATTGGTCTTATTATAATTCCTTTTGTCCTGAACCGATGCCATTTATACTCTTTCATTAAACATCTTGTTTAATAAAAGACTGGGGGGCAATGTTGGGGCATGATATTTTAGATATTGGGCCAAAGGGTTTGAGCCGAGTTACTTGGCTAATCTACCGGGTCATTTCAGTTGGGCTCGATCAGTTGGGTCCTCTTTGTTGGGTCGGATCAGTGGGCTAACTCAACAGATGTTTAAATATCTCCATCTTTGACTTGTGATGATGAAAAAGCATGATGGTTGACTGCTATTACTGCCATGCATTAATTTGGATGGGATCAGATGACGGCCGGCGATAGAAAACAGAGGTCAGAAGTAGTGGGTGAACTGTACACACCTGGCAGGAACTATCAGATCACGGGGGCTGTGTCAGAGGTAGTGGGTGGCACGGAAAACCGGGCAAAGAGAGTATAATCTATCAACTAAGTCTTCACAAAGAGGTACGTTTTTCATATATTGACATACATAACGGAGAATTATTATCTCTCTCATGACACTAGATATTATCATCCTCTTGAGTTAATCTTGTGAACACATATACTTACTCTCACGCCTGAGCTATCCCCCGGCGGTCCGGCCGTCAAGCTTGTGGTGTTTGTTGTGTTTACTGTGCAGGATCATGACGTCTTTTGTGATTGGGACGTGGAGAAAGATCCTGGCGTTAACAATTATTAAAAGAAAGTTAACATTTAACATGGGACTACTCAAAATAGTAATAATAAGGACTTTTATCATGGAATGGAGGGAGTAATATTCACTACCCTTAGTGTGATGTTGACCAACTAATATTCAAAAATATTTTAATATAATATCTAATATACCCTTCAAGTTATAATGTTTAATATATCCACTAAGAATAAATTTGTATGTTATAATTTTTACTTAACATGATCTAATTAATTAAATTATGAATTTGTGTATTAATAAATAACATATTTCTCAAAAAATAATAAATATTTATTTTATCAAGAAAATAAAGTCATACACTTTTTGCTAATTAAATTTCTTAAAGATTAAAATTTAGGTAATATACATTCAAATATAATTTTTTTAATTAAAAAGTAAAATTTTAATAAGCATAAAAGTACAAATTAACGCGATATAATTATTTTTCCCAAATATTAAAATTTATATAAAATAAACTTATTATTACCTAATGAATCTTATTATTCATATAAAAAAGTATTACAAATTATATTAATTATTTTTTCTCAAATATTAAACTAAACATAAGTAACTCTTAAACATAATTATTTACAATAAAAATGACAAGTGTTATTATACAAAAAAAGAAAAAATACATTAAAAAATTCTTTTAATAAGATAGAGTTAGTAATAAATATTATTATATCTTCTTTTATTCAATATTGTACAAAAACAACACCAATTGTATACTAAAAATGTAATTAAAATCATAAACATCCCAAATTTTGACATATACTCAAGAAAATTTAACATATAAAAATTATAATATGAAACTGAGAATTCAAATAATAATTTTTGCTGTTAAACACCAAAAACTAAACTATCAACATACTCAAACACTTTAATTAGAAAACCTCAACTATTAATTTAATTTAAAATTCTTAATATTTATATCACTTATCCAAAAATATGTGCTAATTAAATTATTTGAATGAGATAGTCTTAATTACAAATAAAACTATAATTAAAATGTATTATTTTTAAAAAAAGGATTATTAAACACACACACACACACACACACATATACAGAGATGATCCAGTCCGGGAGTCCGGATTTTGTTAAAATCCAGACTTTTGTTTTTTTGGCTTTTTTTAATAAAATAACTATTTTTTTTTTAATTTTTTATAGAACTGGAATTTTTCCATAATACATTATTTTGAGTGTGATTTGGATACATATAACAAAACATGTCTGTACAGACCCAAAACACTGTATTATGAAAAAAATCCAATTTCATAAAATATTACACTTTTTTTAGTTGTTTTAAAAAAAAACAAAAAAAAGGTCCGAATTTTACTCCCGTATGGGAGTCCGGACCTGATCCTGACCATATATATATATATATATATATATATATATATACACACACACACACACACACACACCATTTGGGGGCGGAAAGAGAAGAAATGAAAGAAGAAGAACAAGTGCGCATACAAGCACAATTAAATTACTAAATAAAACAGTTTTATTGATAACTCAAACTGATTACAAGATAACTTACAATTTTACTGGGATAAGAACATTAGATGAAATGGGGTTAAGTAGGCTTAATCAGCGGTTGAGGCTAATGATTTATCAGAGAAGGAACTCTGAATCTTTCTAAGTCTGCCTAAACCAAATGAATTCGATTTCCTTTTATAGAACAAGGAAACGAACTATTACAATGTTACTATTACAATAACTGAGGTAAAGTAAAAGTAAGAAATATTTTACTAAAGTAAAAGTACAAGTGAAAAATATTTTACTAAAGTAAAAGTAAAAGAATCTGCTTTCGGTGGAAAAGCAGACGTCTCTTTTGACTACTGCGGCTGTGGGGCCAGATGTCTGACTGATTGCTGCTTTTGATGAAAAAGTTGCTGGTGACTAGGCTGCCGGAGCAGGTGCTGGCTGACTGATGATTAGGCTGCAGGAGTAGGTGCTGGCTGACTGATGATTAGGCTGCCGGAGCAGGTGCTGGTTGACTGATGAAATGAAGGCGGCTGATCATCATACTCACCTTGATTGATTACTACAGGATTTCAAGAAAATGGATCTTGAGCATCTTGGAGATGAATTGTGCCATAGGGATCACAATCACCTTCAATATCAAGATCTTGACTAGAGTTTTCTCCTCTGGACTGAAAAGAAGCTTTGTCTGACTCTTCGTGTAACTGGTCCAGTCTCATATGAATGGCATCGGCAAGACGCCTTAACTCTGAAGTGGAGTAATTAGAAAAATTAGTAACTTTATCAGATTCTTGGGGAACAACTGATTTCTCTTTGGACTTATCAGCTGTCTTTGTTTTACTGGAAGATGCAACGGCAGGGGCCGTGGTAACTGAGGGAGTAGTAACTGGAGGAGTTAATAAAGGAGATGGCGGAAATTCTTTCTAAACTTGGCCAACTATTCTATCAACACCGAATTTATCCCACCATTTGATGAAAAAACGGTGAGAGACGTGAGAAATAGGGGAAAGGTAAGTCTGAGCAGTCCTAATACCTATGGACGACGGAGACTGAAATACTATAACTTCTTGGGTGGCTAAAATGACATATTGCCATTTGAGAATCCAAGGGATTTTGTATTTACTACAAAATATAAGGAAGACTGGAATTTACTCATATTTGGACTGATAATTATTGTGATGGCATAAATGTTCTAACTGGGCAAGGAGAGGTTTGGGGAAAATATCATGACACAAACCATACCTTGTCCACAAAAGGATGAACCATTTGGGGAATTGACTCTTGAACTTGTGATCGAACTGGAAAAACCACGAATGACTATGATCATCATTTTGATGAAGCATAATTTTATGCCAAGCCTCAATATAATCATAATAGCAATAAGAGCTAGTGTGATTAGAAAGTGACTTGAGATCTGAAGGATGACTAACCCAATAGGACAGATTGAGAACCTGTTTAATATACAACGAATGATAAAGGAGTTTTGATTTATCATCGTTGGCATAAATTGGTTTAATGAATACTGACTCTGTTTCAATAAGAATATCCCTATAATACACAAGTGATTTATAGGGAGCAAGAGGAAGGAAATGTCATCCAGTAGGAAAATACTGGGCAGCCAATTGAATCAGATTATTCTTGGGTTTCATAGTTAACTCAATATGGAATAAGTGCTTATCAAAAATCTGACCATAATCAGACACTGGTTGACTGGATTTTGATGAAGTAGCTGGGGGTTGACTAGCAAAAATATCGAATAGCTTTGGCTGACTAGTAAGAACTGAGGAGTAGGGCTTGGGGACTGTACCAAGAACTTGGAATTTATTATGAGTTTGAGTAACTGGATGAGGAACAACAGTTCCTTTTGACTGATTAATTGGACCGGCAGAGCGGCCATTACCACGAGAAGATGAACCTCCTCGTATACTCATGTTGCTGTAATTGTACATGTGTTAATAAATTCACGGGTAAGAAAATCTGGAACTGAGTTGTTACTACCTTTAATGTACTCAATATCAAAATCAAAAATGCTTAAAATTGCTTGCCATCTAGCGAAAGAATGCTTAGAGGCGACATTTTCAACATCTTTTTCAAGAATAAATTTTGCTGACTTGCAATCTATTCTAACTAAGAATTTTTGGTTCAATAAATCTCTCTGAAATTTTTTAATACATAAAACTAATGATAAAATCTCTTTTTTAATAGTACTATATTTTAACTGTGTAGGATTCCATGCGCCAGAATGGAAACGAATAAGTTGTTCATTAGAAGTATGAGTTAACTTTTGTTTGAGTATGCCACCGAATCCAATATCAGAGGCATCAGTTTCAACTATTTTGAAAGCTAAATCATTTGAGATGCCAAGGCATGTCAAAACCTTAACATATTTTTTAACTTGGAGGACGACAGAAGTGTGAATGTCAGTTCATGGAGGTGGATTACTTTGTAAGCGCTGAAAGAGAGGCTTAGAAATCTTCCTGAGGTCCTTGTAGAACTGGCCAATATAATTGAGCGAGCCAAGAAACCTTTGTAGTTGAGTTTTGTTGGTAATCTTATCTGGGAACCGGTCGGCGAATTGAATAGCTCTTTCAATTAGGCCGCGTGAGTCCGTGATAGTGGATTAATCCGAGAAACCTGACTTTAGTCAGAAACAGACTACACTTGGAAGGAGAAAGAACAAGACCATTAGTTTTAACTATTTTGAAGAACGAATTCAAATGTTTAATATGCTCTTCAATAGTCTTGGAGAATACAAGGATATCATCGATGTATACAGTAATAAAATGACTGAAAGGGTTCAAAATATTATTAAGAATATTCTGAAATTCACTTGGTGCATTTTTAAGTCCAAATGACTGAACATTCCATTCGTAGTGTCCGAACGGAATGGTGAATACAGTTTTGTACCTATCATCTGGATGAATAGCAACTTGTCAGAATCCTGACTTTAGGTCAAATTTACTAAAAATAGTGGAGACACTTAACCTACTAAGGAGATCATCCTTATTGGGGCAAAGGGTACCTAATCCACTCTAGAACTTTGTTTAATAATTTGTAATTAATGACTAACCGGGGGACTCCTCGCTCTTTCTCAGCTTCATTATTAACATAGAAGGCTGGGCAAGACCATGGTGACTTACTATGTCTAATTAAACCTTTACTTAGAAGATCATTAATTTCCCTTTTACATAACACCATCTGTTTATAACTCACTTGAATAGGCCTAGCTTTGGTAGGAATTAAATGTTCTTTAAATTCCTTAGCATAGGGTAATCTAACTGTGTGCTTGTTCCTATGCCAAAAAGTATTGGGAGAATCAGAACATAAATTTTTTATTAAATAATCTTTTAACTCTTTTATTTTTTCTTGAACTCTGTTACTCTTAAATTGTTCTTCAACTTGTTGATACCTAACTTCCTCTTTAAGAAAATTTAGGTGGTTTACTTTACAATTTAACAGATTCAAAGATTTAGAAATTGATTCTTCTTGAATAAATTTTAAATCTCTTTCTTTTAGTTTAATTAAGAATTTAAATGTAACTTTCTTTCCTAAATGTTCACAACTTAAACCTTTATTACTAGTGGTAAATGGATATAATAAATATATAAATGGTAAGCCTAAAATGATTTTGTCAGTTAGATTGCGAACTAAGACAAATGAGGTCTTAAAACATATATTGTCCTGACAAATATATACATTAGGTAATTTATACTTTATTTCCATTTGACTACCATTAGCTGAATTTAGTTTTTCACTAGTTTTTTTATAATATCTAGTGGGGATAATACCTTCTTGAATACAGTTCAAGTCTGCACCAGTATCAACCAAAGCAGGGAGTTGTACTAAGAAAGTTTTATCTATAACTAAATTAATAGAAATATATCATTTTTGAATAGTAATATCTTAAATTCTTTTAAGTGAGAGACCTTGAATAAAAAGATCAGAATCTTTAACACCTGATGATTCAGGTTCATCGTGACTTTCATCACTAGAAGAGGAATCATGAACTTGAAGATCTGATTTTTTATCATCAATCTCTTTTCTTAAGTTAGAAATATCTAATTTTAAGTTAGAAATTTCTTTCCTAAGTTTATTGACTTCTTGATTTAATTCTGGGAGGGTAATCTCTTTTACTGGAATCTCAAATCTTTCAAGTGTTTTATTGAGACTGAAAATGGGTTTTTCTTTGGCTCTAAGAACCTTATTAGTGACTTTATTATCTTTGGTTAATAAATCTTTTAACTGTTTTAAATACTGAACTTTCAATTCAGGGTCTGTGATTTTGCTGATTAAATCAACTAATAGAGTACTTTCTTCTTCTTCTTTTGTAATTACATTGATTCTTTTACAATAATTTTTATTACAATTTTCAGTACATATGGTGAATTAATTCTCCCTATCCGAATCATTGTTAGATGTGTTATTATTAGAAGATTCTGGGATATCAGAAGCTTCTTCATTACTGCTACTACTGTTATTATCAATTCTCATTAATTCTAATAACTGTTCTGTATCTTCAGTTGAAATATTCAATTAAGCTAATTTTTGTTTAACTCTACATTCACTTTTATAATGTCTTTTTTGTCCACAATTGTGACAGACAATTTTACTTTTGTCATATTTCTTTGATTATTTATATGATTTTTTCTTAGATGACTTAGGTTTATTATAATAAGTATCTTGATTATGATTTTTATTATTTTTATCTTAATTATATCTCTTCTTGCGACGTTTATGACTTTTATGTGACTCGATTTGTTTATTTTTGTGCCTATGCTTTCTTCTAGAGGGAGCAACAGGCGGTAAACCATACTGTTCACAAAATGTTCCTAACTCGTATTTGGCTTTATTTCTATCCTTACTAGCTTGTTTGGCTAATTTAAAGTTAATACACATTTTTAATCCGATTTTTTGAATATTACTAATAATATCACCATAGGTTAAATTATCGTAGTCAATATATCCTAAATTTTTGCTTAATTCTTCTCTAACTTTGTGAGCAAATAAAGAAGATAAACCATTAACGAATTTCTCTTTTCAAAATGATTTATTACTGTCATTTCTCATCATAATTCTAGAGGTAAATACATCTTTGTACTATCTGAAATCACTCAGAGTGGGACATGTAAGATTACTTAATTGATCATGAATTCTTTCCGTAATATTACTAGGGGTTCCAACAAAGTGTTTAATTATAGTAAATATTAAAGTATTAACTCCGTCAAGAAGACCACTACCAGCATCTTCATCAAAGATGGGATTGCCTTCATTATCTCTTTGAATAGCATGAACTATGGATATTCTAATATCTTCTGTGAGATGTTATTCCCACCAAGACCTAAGAATACCAGTAAATCCACTAGCTAATAATTCAACTATATCTGGTTGAGATAAAGTGTTGAATTTGGTAATATAACTGTTGGCTACCATGGACATATGATTAAGTTTATTAAGGATTTCTTGCTCACTAAATCCATCAATATTCCATTCATAAATTTTATTAGAAGATACAGAAAACTGTTTATCTAGGTTTCTCTCTTCGAACTGTAGATCCGAAGGAATTGGTCTAGAGTACCAGTTTCTGGTAATACTTGTGTTATTAACAGTTAATTTATTTAGCTGTTCATTAAGGTTTGAAATAGATGAGTGATTGGAGTGATCAGAAGAACTTGCGTTATCATCAGATTCTACTTGATCGATAACGGCGATAGTTCCACTTGGTCCGGGTTCTGTATTAAGTTTTTTAAATAATTTTTCAATTGATTGGACTAATTCACTTTCTTTATTAGGTAAACTTAAATTATATCTATTTTCAGGTAATTTGATTAAAGGTTGTTCAATTTGTGAATCAGTTTTTTTAATAATACCTTCATCAAATTTTTCTTCAATTCTATCTAGCTGTTTTCCTACTGTCGCTAGATATTGATTACTAAAGTTTAATTGTTCTATTATTTTTTTACTATCATTAGTTCCATCAGGTATTTTGAAGGGACTAGCGATAACTGAAGTGTTTTTAACTGGAATTAGAACCGTCTCTAAAGGAGGATGACTAGACGATACTTTAGATTTGTCTTCTTTAATCCATTGAGTTTTACTAATAACATTACATTTACTCTGATATTGGTCATACCAGTCGTAAAAAGTAATATTAATTTCTTCATTTTTGATAAATCTTTTCCATCTATTAACTATCTTATCTCTTTCCTTTTCAATTGGGTGATTAGACCTGAATAGATGTCTTTTTTCTTTATTTGATTTTGGATTAAAATCTTTTACTAAGTTATTCCAATCTAAAACGAAATTCTTTTTAAGGACTCTTAATTGATTATGAATTGGAGCATTAATATCAGACTGGGTGGGGTATACTGAGGATGCCGGAGAAGAAGAACCTTCATCTTCTACGGTATCATTCTAAGTATAGCAAGGATGACTAACTTGTCCTTGGTTAAGGATACCTTTAAGTTTGATATCTCTAACCAAAGGATTACTAAGGACTTCAGTATCTCTTCTAGTGTGAATGATAGAAGGGCCTGAAGTACTGGAAATGTCTTTAATAATAACTGGGGTTTAGTACGTTCAAAGCTAATTTTAACAGTTCCATCAGAGAACTGCTGGATGTTTTCAATGTTTAATAAATTGTTAACTACAGGCTGTGGTGGTAATTCATTCGGTAAAGTCCATTGACTAGGTAAGGTAATATCCTTCCAAAGAATTGTTCTTGGGATCCGGATATTAGCATCATTAGTTGAACTTTGAATTAAAACTGTTTGATCTTTTCGATTTTTATTAAGAGCATGAATGTTTAAATTTGATTTCATTGTCTTATAATAAATCCGGTAAATCAAAGCAATAAGTTGAGATCCCTCAATCATTTGAGTAATCTCTCCATCAGTTTTAATGTTTAATGTTAAAGCTTTAAATAAATTTTGATCACTAAGACTCAAGGTGAAATCAGGAAAGCAATTGAAATGGATAGGTCCATTATGCAAACTTGCTTCCATGGCACCAATTATACTTGGATAATAATTTAAAAATCTAGCATCTATAAGGCAGAGATAGATAGATGAATTAATTCCTTTTCGGTTGAGTGGCTTGACTGCAACTTGAACAAGACCTATATGAATAAAATTGTAACCCTTTTTCTGTGTTTTTTAATAACTTCAGGCGATAAAAGACTACAATTTTCTTATTCTTTGTTAATTGCATAAACTCTTTCAACTGTTTTGATATTATAGTCTGTTTTGAATTTATCTGCAAAGGTTGACTGATAAATATCTTTTGGAGATACTCTAGGTATGTTCCAATTATGTAAAACATGATTAAGGTTTTCATAACTATGTTTTTCTTAGTTTACTATGTCTGGGACTGGAGGCAAAGCTGACCTGTTACTAACTGAAGAGCTGGATCTGAATAATTTATTCATCTTTACTGTTTCAAAATAAAATCTCACTCAAGGTTCATTCATACATACCCCGTTTACCCAAAGTAGACTCATACCTATGTTCAATAACCTGACAATGCTCTCACCCTGGAGACTTACAAAGGTTAGACACGAACTAGGTGGACTACATGTAAGTAAGGTGACTGCAGAACACTGACGAAGAAGAAGATTTTGAAAAGTGAAGAAGAGTTTGATTAAAAATATCTAACTAAACAGTTACTAACAACATACAACTGGCTATGATACCATTTGGGGGTGGAAGGAGAAGAAATGAAAGAAGAAGAACAAGTGCGCATACAAACACAATTAAATTACTAAATAAAACAGTTTTATTGATAACTCAAACTGATTACAAGATAACTTACAATTTTACTGGGATAAGAACATTAGATGAAATGGGGTTAAGTAGGCTTAATCAGCGGTTGAGGCTAAAGATTTATCAGAGAAGGAACTCTGAGTCTTTCTAAGTCTGCCTTAACCAAATGAATTCGATTTCCTTTTATAGAACAAGGAAACGAACTATTACAATGTTACTATTACAATAATTGAGGTAAAGTAAAAGTAAGAAACATTTTACTAAAGTAAAAGTACAAGAAAAAACATTTTACTAAAGTAAAAGTAAAAGAATCTGCTTTCGGTGGAAAAGCAGATGTCTCTTTTGACTACTGCGGCTGTGGGGCCAGATGTTTGACTGATTGCTGCTTTTAATGAAAAGGCTGCTGGTGACTAGGCTGCCGGAGCAGGTGCTGGCTGACTGATGATTAGGCTGTCGGAGCAGGTGCTGGCTGACTGATGCAATGAAGGCGGCTGATCATCATACCCACCTTGATTGATTACTACAGGATTTCAAGAAAATGGATCTTGAGCATCTTGGAGATAAATTATGTCGTAGGGATCACAATCACCTTCAATATCAAGATCTTGACTAGAGTTTTCTCCTCTGGACTGAGAAGAAGCTTTGTCTGACTCTTCGTGTAACTGGTCCAGTCTCATATGAATGGCATCGGCAAGACGCCTTAACTCAGAAGTGGAGTAATTAGAAACATTAGTAACTTTATCAGATTCTTGGGGAACAACTGATTTCTCTTTGGACTTATCAGCTGTCTTTGTTTTACTGGAAGATGCAACGGCAGGGGCCGTGGTAACTGAGGGAGTAGTAACTAGAGGAGTTAATAAAGGAGATGGCGGAAATTCTTTCTAAACTTGGCCAACTATTCTATCAACACCGAATTTATCCCACCATTTGATGAAAAAACGGTGAGAGACGTGAGAAATAGGGGAAAGGTAAGTCTGAGCAGTCCTAATACTGGAGTAATCTCTTTTACTGGAGTCTTAAATCTTTCAAATGTTTTATTGAGACTGAAAATGGGTTTTTCTTTGGCTCTAAAAACCTTATCAGTGACTTTCTTATCTTTGGTTAATAAATCTTTTAACTGTTTTAAATACTAAACTTTCAATTCAGGGTCTGTGATTTTGCTGATTAAATCAACTAATAGAGTACTTTCTTCTTCTTCTTTTGTAATTACATTGATTCTTTTACAACAATTTTTATTACAATTTTCAGTACATATGGTGACTTCATTCTCACTATCCGAATCATTGTTAGATGGTATTAGGACTGCTCAGACTTACCTTTCCCTTATTTCTCACGTCTCTCGCCGTTTTTTCATCAAATGGTGGGATAAATTCGATGTTGATAGAATAGTTGGCCAAGTTCCGAAAGAATTTCCGCCATCTCCTATATTAACTCCTCCAGTTACTACTCCCTCAGTTACCACGGCCCCTGCCGTTGCATCTTCCAGTAAAACAAAGACAGCTGATAAGTCCAAAGAGAAATCAGTTGTTCCCCAAGAATCTGATAAAGTTACTAATGTTTCTAATTACTCCACTTCTGAGTTAAGGCGTCTTGCCGATGCCATTCATATGAGACTGGACCAGTTACACGAAGAGTCAGACAAAGCTTCTTCTCAGTCCAGAGGAGAAAACTCTAGTCAGGATCTTGATATTGAAGGTGATTGTGATCCCTACGGCACAATTCATCTCCAGGATGCTCAAGATCCATTTTCTTGAAATCCTGTAGTAATCAATCAAGGTGGGTATGATGATCAGCCGTCTTCATTGCATCAGTCAGCCAGCACCTGCTCCGGCAGCCTAATCATCAGTCAGCCAGCACCTACTCCGGCAGTCTAATCATCAGTCAGCCAGCACCTGCTCCGGCAACCTAGTCACCAGCAGTTTTTTCATCAAAAGCAGGAATCAGTCAGACATCTAGCCCCACAGCCGCAGTAGTCAAAAGAGACGTCTATTTTTCCACCGAAAGCAGATTCTTTTACTTTTACTTTAGTAAAATGTTTTTTATTTGTACTTTTACTTTAGTAAAATGTTTCTTACTTTTACTTTACCTCAGTTATTGTAATAGTAACATTGTAATAGTTCGTTTCCTTGTTCTATAAAAGGAAATCGAATTCATTTGGTTTAGGCAGACTTAGAAAGACTCAAAGTTCCTTCTCTGAAAAATCTTTAGCCTCAACCGTTGATTAAGCCTACTTAACCCCATTTCATCTAATGTTCTTATCCCAGTAAAATTGTAAGTTATCTTGTAATCAGTTTGAGTTATCAATAAAACTGTTTTATTTAGTAATTTAATTGTGTTTGTATGCGCACTTGTTCTTCTTCTTTCATTTCTTCTCCTTCCGCCCCCAAATGGTTATTTTTTTACTTTCATTAGTTCCATCAGGTATTTTGAAGGGAATAGCGATAACTGAAGTGTTTTTAACTGGAATTAGAACTATCACTAAAGGTGGATGACTAGACGATACTTTAGATTTGTCTTCTTTAATCCATTGAGTTTTACTAATAAAATTACATTTACTCTGATATTGGTCATACCAGTCGTAAAAAGTAATATTAATTTCTTCATTTTTGATAAATCTTTTCCATCTATTAACTATCTTATCTCTTTCCTTTTCAGTTGGGTGATTAGACCTGAATAGATGTCTTTTTTCTTTATTTGATTTTGAATATAAATTTTATTGAATAATATATATATATATATATATATATATATATATATATATATATATTATTCAAGAATTAAAATTTTGATAACATACAGGGTAAATATGTAATTTTACCTATTTAGTCTGCCCTAAAAACTTACAAGGATACTAACTGCTAATTAAAAAACTAGAGGAAACGTGAATGTTATTGTGATTATCTAGAGGTAGTGTCATTGTATTTTACTCCATATTATATACTAAAAAGTTGGTGAAAATAAAACTACATCCATATCGAAAAGTCCAAATAACCAGTCACTTAAATAGGGATGTAACACACCATTTTGCAGCTAAGCAACCATAATCTTGAACTACAAACTGAGCAAAGTTCCATATGTATAAGTTGTGCGCTATAGGTAATCTCTTGACCAGTTATTAGTTAATCATATCTTCAAAACAAGTGGTATTATATGAAATGTGTATCACTTCACAAAAGTTGCAAACTGCTCCCAAGTTAATTGTTGGGTCATAATACTTTAGACATGTTGCACCGAGGTCTTGAAAGTATTGGGTCGGTTCATTGGGCCGACCCATTGGGTGAATAATATCTTTAGTTGGGCTTTGACCGGTGATCATTGTAAGGATAGAACTTTGACTGTTATCCTGTATTGCATTAATGAGGATTAGACAGGGCCTGGTCGACAAGGAACTATGATGGGATTATCAGGTGGGGTGCGTGCATTTGGCTGACGTGAGTGCAGGTCGACAGCATGCAAGACAAAATGGAGTAGTATATGATAGCAGAGGATAACACATAAAAGAGGTAACTGATTTTTCTCTTATCAAAACACTAGACTTTATCACCTCCATTGTTATCCTTGTATCTGTCTGTACTGACTCTCATGCCGTAGCTATCCCCCCGACGGTCCAAGCTGTCAAGCTTCTGGTATTGACCTGTTTACTGTGCAGGATATGACGCGCTTTTAAGTGATTGAGGCGCATGAAAAGATCTTGGCGTTAACATTGGCGCTAGAAGGAGGGCTGTTTTCTAGTGTTCATGAATTTCAATCACAAGGACAAGCTGTTTTACATCGAAAGTTATGGTGAGAAGTAGAACGGTTACCCCTGAAGGACAGCCGATGTATGTGATTTCGCCTATACAACTAATCTCTGTCAAGGATCGGCTGGGTCCTTCAAAAAGTGCTCATAACAGCACTGTGTCTAAAGATGTTTCAGAAGGCTCGCAAGAAAAGGTTCATGTTGATGCCAAAAGAAGGTTATTCTATACTGCGGATAAAGGACCTAACCATGGTCGAAAAATGGTAGAAGACACACCGCCTAGAACCCAACACCAAGGTGGTCAGACCGAAAAGGCAGCCAGGTTAGCCAAGATGGCAGATGAAGCCAACACAGCTCTAGAAGTTCTTCTGAAGCAAAGAGAAGAAATTGCAAAACAGATGGTTCGGATGGTAGAAATGAATGATGAAGCGGCAAGTTATGCTCGGTCCGAAGGGCATAGTAAATCTCTGGAAAGGCGACTAAGAAGATCAAGGAGCCATACTCCTGAAGGGCCAAAGAGGGTACTTCACCCTATCGGTTCTCGGGATCATGGTCGAAGCAGGTAAGAGAGCAGGTCCAGAGCACACACATGAGAATACAAAGAAGGCACTTTACCTTGAGTATTCTCGCCACAGCGAAAGGGCTCAGCACCGAAGCAAATCCCGAGAAAATCCAGGCTTTGGCTGATTTCGTGATCGAATGTTCGTTTTCTGAAGCTGATAGTAGTCTGGAAGAATCTGAGGAGTCCGACGAAACCATTGCAGTACTTCAGCAGAAGCAGAGTTCGTTGACGCTGTATGCAGATGGATCTTCTACTTTGGACATCAGGGGAGCAGGGATTATTTTGACAAGTCCGGAGGGATTCAAGGTGTAGTAGGCTATCAGGTGCGGGTTCAAAGTAACGAACAACGAGGCAAAATATGAAGCTCGAAGTTCAAGAATGATTAAGTATCTCGCAGAATTAAATGATCGGCTTCGGTATTGTCGGCAATTGGCGTGCTTCCTTTGGATCAGATGTTGGCTGAAAAAGTGAAGTATTAAAGTGCAAACTTTATGCTTATTGATGGCGATCTTTATCGAAGGGCGTATTCATCTCCATTGTTGAAGTGTTTGGTTCCATCCGAGGCTGAATATGCTCTTCGAAAAGTTCATGAAGGTATTTGTGCAGATCATATGGCAGCAAATTTGTTAGCCTACAAAGTACTTTGGTAGGGCTACTATTGGCCCACCATTTTTAAGGAGGCTATTGAGTATGTGAAGAAGTGTCAGAAATGCCAGCTGAATAGTCTGATCCCACATCAGCCACCAGAAGAGCTGTATTCGATTTTATCTCATATGCCTTTTACTGTCTGGGAGGTAGATATATTGGGTCCATTGCCGAAAGAAAGGGTCAGGTTAATTTTGTTATCGTAGTAATTGATTATATGACCATTTGGGTGGTAGCAAAGCCACTTAGGTTGATAACGAAATAGGAATGTTTAAAGTTTCTGAAGCAGTCTGTAGTGTTTCGTTTTGACATCCCTAAGGTGGTAATCTCGGATAACGGACGCAAGTTTGTGGAATCAAAATTTGGAGCATTCTTGAAGGAATGGGGGATACATCACAAAAGGACTTCGGTAGCTCATCCATAGTCTAACGGGCAATGATGTTCTGTTCAGAAAGTTCTTATGGCGTTCAGAGGTTCGGTTGGAACCATTCGTCTTAAAGGTGGCGAATCGGTTTGATTATGGAATTTTTTAGGCCCCTTGTTGGTAAACAAATTTCTTATGGCGTTCGGAGGTTCGGTTGGAACCATTCGTCTTAAAGGTGGCGAATCGGTTTGATTATAGAATTTGTTAGGCCCTTCGTTGGTAAACAACGTTCTTATGGCGTTCAGAGGTTCGGTTGGAACCATTTGTCTTAAAGGTGGCGAATTGGTTTGATTATGTAATTTGTTAGGCCCTTCGTTAGTAAACAAAGTTATTATGGCGTTCAGAGGTTCGGTTGGAACCATTCGTCTTAAAGGTGGCAATTCGGTTTGATTATGGAATTTGTTAAGCCCTTCGTTGGTAAACAAAGTTCTTATGGCGTTCAGAGGTTCGGTTGGAACCATTCGTCTTAAAGGTGGCGGATCGGTTTGATTATGAAATTTGTTAGACCCTTCATTAGTAAACAAATTTCTTATGGCGTTCGGAGGTTCGGTTGGAACCATTCGTCTTAAAGGTGGCGGATCAGTTTGATTATGGAATTTGTTAGGCCCTTCGTTGGTAAACAAAGTTCTTATGGCATTCGGAGGCTCGGTTGGACTCATTTGACCATTCGATGGTGAATTGGATTGGTATAGATCTGTCTCATACTTCGGTAACGAATAAGTATTACTTGATTTTATTTAAGTGTTGAGTTCGGATTATGTTATTACTTTATCTTATCTATTGTTTAGTTTGCTTAACTATTGAATAACAGTTCAAGATAAGTTTAAAAGAAGCTTGTACATTTTTTAAATTGATTAATGGTGAATTATTGACAAGAAATGATCACAAAGGAGTAATAAGGAATAAAGTTGATAATCATTCATTGATATTTAACTGTTTACAAAAAAGATAGAAATTTTTACATAAAAATTCTAAGGACAAATTGAAGGAAGGTCAATTTCAGGCATCTGCTTCATCGTCCGAGGAATCGAGAAGTTTTGGGTCTACCGAAGCTGCACTAAGCTTAGCCTTGCCTTTGCTTCGGGTAAGTTCGTACCCTTCGGTATACATCTTTACTATCTCATTGTTTAGCTCAGGCGACTTACGATATTCAGCCTGGATTTCCTTGCGGAGATCTTTGGTCAGGGGAGGACCTAAATTGTTAAGTCCCCGAAGCTCCTCTTCAAGTTTACGGAGCTTTTTCAGATGTCTGTCTTCCTTAGCTTGGACATCGTTAATTTGCTTTGCCAAACTCTAGTTGGCTTTTGCGAGGGCTTCCTTTTGTTGAACCAGAGCTTCATTCCTCTGAACTAAATCAACATTCATGCCAACTGTTGTTCGTTGAACAGCCTTGGTCGTCTCCAGCTGATCTTTGACTTTGTCAAGTTCCTTCCGAAGGCCTTCATTATTAAAGAGAGCGATGTCCAGATTACTTCTCTCCTTAGCCACAACAGACTTCAGTATGGCATTCTCTCCTCGAGCGACATCCTCTTCGGATTCGGCTTCTTTATATTTGGGACAGAGGCGCCTGAAGATACTGTTTGCCTACAGATGATCAGTGTTAGTCAATCAGTTTGAAATAGATGGGCAGAAGTATAAAGGGATATGTCAGATAGCAACTTACTTTGGCTTGATACTTCATTCCCTCATCTATCAGATCCATGATTGAGTTGTTTCTAAACCGGTGGTCATCGGTATCGCGTACGAAGGAATCGTAGAGTTGAAAGGGGAAATCTTCGTTGAGGTCTGGCCATAGAGTGGAGGATGCCACAGCTTTGGGCCTGGCCTCAGAAGAAGTTTTTCTCGGTGGGGATGGAATGGGCTGCTCGGGATGAAGTGGAGCAGTGTTTGTGGAAGATATAGGAGTTGGTGTTGTCTGTTCATCAGAAGCGTGTTTTCTTTTGCGAACGAGGGGAGAAGCAGATTAAGCGTAATCTTCAACCTCAACCTCAGGTTTATTTATTTTTATTGGAGAGGCAGGAGGAGGAGGAGCTTCAGTGGACGGTACTCTAAGCTCTTTAGCAGTAAGGGGGGTTATGTGAACCCGTCTCTTTTTGTACGAAGAACTCGGGTACGTTCTTCGAGGGGCATGTCAAGAAGGCTTCTGCTGGAGGTTGGGATATGTGTACGTTTTGGTTTCCTAGCTGCCTGCTTTTTCCTACGAGGATGACTGGGTTCTTCGGTAGGAGTTGGTTCGGCAGTTTGTGGTTCAGATGTTTGGGGTTCTGAAGTTGGAGTTTCAACATTTAGGGGATCGGTAGGAATCTGTGAAGATTTACCAGAAAGGAATATGTCTAATTCCTTTCGATCGATGGTGGTCGATTTGATGAGAGACACTGAAGCAAATGAAGATATTATTTCAAAATAATATTAAATAGAAGGAATTTAGAAGATTATGCAAAATTTGAGTTCGAGACTTACATTTGTGGTCGTATGGCCACGCCTGCTAGGTGAGAAGTTCGAAGCTCCACTCTTACATTGGAATCTTCTCTATCAGTACCATCATTTCAGCTATGCGCTCATCGGTGATGTCACCAAAATCAGCAGATAGCTTATCGGCAGTAGTCCAACTTGGAAGGGACGAAAGCTTAGGTCCTTCGACAAAAAACCACTCCTTGTGCCTTCCTTTGTTGCTGAAAGGGGTATCTATCAGAAACCGTCTCTCGAAGCCCTCATTATGCTTCAGGGATTGCTTGTTCAGCCCCTTGAACCCTGTTTCTCGGAATTTGCTAGCAGTATAGATAGAAAAGAAGTTGAGGGTGGGTGTAATCCCCAACTCGTGGCAGAAAGCAATGAAGGCAAGTATATAGATGTATGAGTTCGGGACCAGTTAGGCAAATCCGACCCCAACGAACCCTAATACAGTGATTAGAAAGGCATGAAGAGGAAAGAGAACTCCCTTCTCCAGGAGAGTGAGAGGAACGGCAGTCCAACTATCTGGACATTGGTGCATTCTTTCGGTAGGGGAGGGCAACCTCAGTTGGTGGGTAGTAGGAATTTGATATCGTTCCAGGATAATTTGAATATCCTTCTCTGACAGAGTGGAAGGTGTATTGGCATGAGGAAATCTTTCTTCGTCTAGAAAGAACATAGAAGGGTTTGGAATGACAATCGGTGGAGATTCCTTGCTGGGGGTAGCAGCAGATTTGGGATTTGATCCCGAAGTTGTTTGACAGGGCTTTGAGTAAGATGGATAGTGGCAATGGGAGTCACGGAGATGGGGGTAGAGTTATCTGAACTTTGAGACGCCATTGTTATCTGCTAGCAGGGGGATGAAGAATTTGAGAGGAAGAATAAAGCTAAAGTATTGAGATTCAAAATTGAGCATGTAAAATTGCCAAATGAGGATTAAACCGCCTTTTATAGTAGTTGTCTTTTCATTTGTTCACGCAACACGAAGGTGACACATTTAATTTCAACAATGATGGTGAATTTGAAGAGATATCAACTGGAGTGGGCTTCCAGATTGGGCCTCCGGTTTTGATTTATCTTGTTGTTTGAATTTCCTACCAGATGGGTCTCGGTTGGTTTTGTCATTTGGGCCATTTATAGTCTTTTAATTAAACATCCTATTTAATAAAAGACTGGGGGCAATGTTGGGTCATAATACTTTAGACATGTTGGGTCGGGGTCTTGAAAGTATTGGGCCAGTTCATTGGGTGAATAATATCTTTAGTTGGGCTTTGACCGGTGATCATTGCAAGGATAGAACTTTTGATTGTTATCCTGTATTGCATTAATGAGGATTGGACAGGGCCTGGTCGGTAATGAACTGTGATGGGATTATCCGGTGGGGTGCGTGCATTTAGCTGACGTAAGTGCAGGTCGGCGGCATGCAAGACAAAATGGAGTAGTATATGATAGCAGATGATAGCACATAAAAGAGGTAACTGATTTTTCTCTTATCAAAAGACTAAACTTTATCACCTCCATTGTTATCCTTGTATCTGCCTGTACTGACTCTCACGTCGGAGCTATCCCCCGACGGTCCAAACCGTCAAGCTTCTGGTATTGACATGTTTACTGTACAGGATATGACGCGTTTTTAAGTAATTGAGGCGCGTGAAAAGATCTTTGCGTTAACTCTAATCATAAAAGTATACTCCAATGTTTCACTTTCTTATCATTAAAAATAACTTCCTCCATTTCAAAATTAGAGACGCATTCCTACGTACTTTTTTGTCCGTTCCAAAATCAGGGATACATTTCTAATTGTTGAGATTTACTAATACTTCTGCGGGTTCGACGAATGACCACTACTATAAAGTGCAATTGGACCAGGTATGTATGTATGGTCATTCGCGTGTTCTTACTTTTCTGTTTTTCATATAATATGTGTGATTGCAATATTATTCGTTCTTAAATTCTAACACTAATTTTATAGACTATAAAGTAACATAAAATTCCTATTATCCCAAAATTTTTGTTCTAAGTTGATGGAGTATTAACATGTTAACAGTACTTCATTTTAAGCAAAACTAAATGATAGTTTTGGAACAATAAAATTTTCTTTAAAAGTCATAGTTTTACAAATATATGTTTAATATCTCTAGAACCGAGTGAGTATGAAAAATGAACATCTAGTAGCAGAGCATACACAAATTGCTCGTAATGTAAACCCAATTAAAAAGCATAAACATAGAAAAAGTGAGCTTGAGATGTTGATATGAATACCAGATACATATGCCATGAATTTCGCTTCTTGACTTCGATTCAGCTTACAAAAGCAATCAACTGTATATATAGAGAGATTGAGGTAGAACCTTTAATTTAGTGTACTTGTCATACAGCTTGGAGTAAAAGGAACTCCATAGAAACCAAAATTAGCAAACTCAACAATTAGTAAAGCAAAATTATTGGTAGAAATTAAAACCACAAATCAATTTGTGTTTATTCTTAAAGAAACAGGATAAATTAACTTTTGGTACATGTACTGGAACACGACTTATAATTTGGTATCCGAAGTGAAAAAAGTTACAAACTGGTGATTGTACTCAAAAAATGTTACACTCCGTTAAATATTAGGGACACGACTTACAATTTAGTACCCGAAGTGAAAAAAGTTACAAACTAGTGACTGTACTCAAAAAAATATTACACTCCGTTAAACAGTAGGGTTTCATCTTTATTCTGTTTGAAAATTAAGGTTCTGTTCTTCTGTCCTCTCATTCTTCTTGTCTCGATTCTCCATTGATTACTGGTTCCCATATATTTATTAAAGGGTTTTCAATATTTAATTGAAAGGATGAGCTCGTCTTGGAGTGAAATCGTAAATAAAATCGGAGAAGAAGATTGTAGTTAATGCAACAAAAATAAATAGATTATACTAGAGTTCCCAAGTTGGTGCCACTGTGGAGCAATGGTGCGAATGTGGGAGGCAAAAAAAGATGGAACAAAATATCGAGAACCTTCTTCGCGTCGACTTCGCTTCTCTCTCTATATGTTTGTCTCTCCCGTTGGATCAATTTTAACGATTATTTAAAAATTGGAAAGTACAAGCACCAGATTACAAAATTTTTTGAGTACAATCACCAGTTTGTAACCTTTTTCACTTCGGCTACCAAATTGTAAGTCGTGTCCCTAATGTTTAACGGAGTGTAACATTTTTCGAGTATAATAACCAGTTTGTAACTTTTTTCACTTCGAGTATCAAATTGTAAATCGTGTTCCGGTACATGTACCAAAAGTTGATTTATCCTTAAAAGAAACTAACCAATTGCTTGGATAATACTGGAAACGGAAACTGGAAAAACTAATAAACCCTAGAAGTTATTTTTATCTAAAAACTGAGAATTTAATCCCCAAATAAGAGGAAATGAAGAATTAAAAGGGGAATTTCGCAAGATGAAGACGTACCTAGGCTTGTTGAATGTGAAAAAAAGGCTTTTCTTTGCCTGAATTCAGTCTCCGCTCCATTTCCTTTTCCTTCAAGTTCCAAACGGTAAGTGCCATTCAGAATGTGGCAACCGTCGATCTCGATTTCCTTTTCCTTCCTTCTTCCATGTTTGATAGATTTGGTAATCTTTCCAATGATATACAACCCCTTGTATGTTGTACGCAGAGATTAGGAGGAATTCCTGGTAGCGTCCGAAGTCTCTTGCATCTTTTCAAGTAAAACCGTCTTAAATTGGAAAGTTGAACGAGGCTGGATGGCAGGGAACTGAAATGGTTACCGGATAAATTCAAGGTTTCCAGTGAGGATAAACTCCCGATATTATCTGGGATATCTTCATCAAACAAATCGCAGTTGCTGAGATCCAAAGAGTTTAAAGAACACAAACCAGTAATAGAAGGTGGGACAAATCTTGTGAATGGAGGATGTAATACAGGGTCTACGTTCATCTGTTGTCTACATGATGATCGCATATTTAAGACTCTGAGGTTCTTCATATCTCCAATGGAATCAGGAATTTTTTTTAGATTGATACTGCCACCATGAAGCTCCCTTAAGCTTTCCATCTTCCCCAATTCCTCAGGCAACCCTTCAAGACTTGAGCAACCATCTATACTTAGTTTTTCTAATGCTCTCAGGTTGCAAATGCTGCTTGGAAGATTTCTGAGGTTCTCACAATTATACAAATACAACTCCAACAATTTAGTCAACCGTCCGATCGAATCTGGTAATTCAATAATCGTTGTAAGCTTTGCTGAAAGAAACTCTAACGATTCGATGTTTCCCAAATCCTGAGGCAACCTTTCTAGGCTTGAGCAACCATTAAGATTTAGCCGCTTCAGGATTCTTAGGTTGCAAATGCTGCTTGGAAGATTTTTGAGCTTCCAACAATCACATATATTCAACTCAACTAATTTGCTAAGCTGTCCTATGGAATCTGGTAAACTTTCTAGATTCGAGCAACCATCAAGAATTAGACACTCCAACCCTCTCAGATGGCCAATGCTAGAAGGAATACTGATGAGGTTCTTACATTCACTTAAATCCAACTTAAGCAAATTCCTCAGGAGTCCAATCGAATCTGGTAATTTCTTGATCGAGCTTTTGAATGCCCTAAGCTCCTTCAAGGATTCTATGTTCCCTAATTCCTCAGGCAATCCTTCCAAGTTTGAGCAGCCATTAACATATAGATATTCCAGTTCCCTTAAGTTGCATACTTTGCTTGTAAGAATTCCTAGGTCTTTGCAGAATTTAAACTCTAACTGAACCAGCCTACTCAGTCTTCCAATGGAATCTGGTATCTTTCTAACTCCACTGTAAGATGCCAAAAGCTTCTTTAACATTTGGATGTCCCCCAACTCCTCTGGCAATTCTTCCAGACTTACGCAATGACAAATATTTAGACTTTCCAATGCTCTCAGATTGCATATGCTGCTTGGAAGAAATGTTAAGTTTGTGCAATAGCTTAAATCCAAGAAAAACAACTTACCCAAACGTCCAATTGATGGGTGAACCTCGACCAAACGTTTACAACCACTAAGAATTAATTTCTCCAAGCTTGCTAAACCTGAAATGTCTGCAGTTGTCTTCAAGAATTTACATCCTGTAAGATCTAGGATCTTCAATTGTTCTAAAAACTATTGAATGAACAAAATTAAAGAAAGTGTATTAGAAAATTTCCCAATTACTGTTGAACAAAGAAACATATATATACACATGTAGGCATGTGTAGACTACAAGACAAAGAATGAAGCTATAGGTATTGTCTTACCAAGTTACCGTTGCACAACATATTGATATTGCTATAGCTCAAGTCAAGGATAACTAGTTTCTCTGGATGAAAATCAGATGGTAAACACTCCAAAGAGCAGTTAGACCAACACAGCCACCTTAACTCTTCAAATATATGTGCAAAGCCTCCAGTGAGATGTACATTGCTGATATCAAGCAATCTTAATCGGTGCATCCTTTCAAATGTTTTGGTATTCAATGTTACTATATCTAATTTCCCATGGTATGGGACAATACCTTCAATTGACTCAGTTCCCTAATGTAGATCAACAAAAAATAATGAGCAATTTTTAACCCAAAAAAGAGAGCGTAAAGCATAATATCAGAATAAGAGAGAAACTGATTATGTCATGTCTTTTAATTATCAATCTTATGAAATAAAGGTTTTCATCTTAAACCTTGTTGAATTACCAAAAAGTTTAGTATTTTAAGCTACCTTTTCTTTGTTCAGTACATCGCGTATATTTGCAGAACACCACAATCGACTTCGATTTTCAGCCTCTTTTGGGGACTTGTTACGAACAATTTCTCTTCCCATGTCCCGAAGAAGATCATGCATCCTCAACTCATTTTTTTTGTTAATTTTTAGTAAACATCTTTTTTCTAGAATGCTAATATCATTTTCTACAAACTCATAACAAGCACTTAATATTGTAGTTGCCTCTTCTTTTTTCTTCCCGATGAAAAAGCACGCAATATCAAGGAAAATTTCCTTTAGATCAACATCTGCTAGTGTATCAAAACTAATCATAAGTTTTTCGTGAATCTTGTGATTGGGAACTTGCTGCAATTTCTTGATAAATCTTCTCCATGCTAACATGGTTTGATTAGACAAATTTGAGCCAAATACCTCAAGAGCTAATGGAAGCCCACTTGCATAACCTATAATCTCTTGTGAAACTTCCATGAAATCCTTCGAAGGGATGGTTTTTCCAAAGGCATGTCGGCTGAATAGCTCCAAAGAATCATTGTTGTTTAGTTCCTCTACCATGTATCTCCTATCTACTTGAATTTGATCCAATAGAAGTGCATCCCTTGTCGTTATCATGATTATACTCCCAGAAGCAAACCGGTTCCATTGTCCTGCTAGCGAATCTAACTGGTTTAGGTGGTCTAAATCATCAAGAACAATGAGAACCTTTCTGAAACGAATCTTGTCTTCTATTAAACTGATCCCATTGTCAACGTTGGTAATGGTAAATTTCTTTAACTTCAGAACTTTAGAGACTAGTTGCTCTTGTAAACGAACTAGACCATTTGGTTGTCCCGAAACCTCTCTAACATTTGCAAGAAAGCAGCTGCCCTGGAAAAAATGACAGTTTTCATTATACACAGCTTTTGCAACAGTTGTTTTGCCCACTCCACCCATTCCATAAATTCCTATTTTACGGACATCATTGGTACCAATGCTCAACAATGGCGTTATGTTTTTAACATGGGAGGCTATTCCAACCGGTTCCTTGGCAACATTCAAATATATGGAATTTACTTCAAATTGAACCCTGTCAACAATTTTCTCGATAAGATCTGCTTCGTCCCTGCCCATCATTGTTGAAATAGAAAGTTATAAGATGGTAAAATAAAAGATGCTATATGCTATATATATAGTTAAATTGCAAGAGGGAAGGAATAATTGAGGTTCCCAATTCTATTAAAGGGTGCCAAATTTAAATATGCATGTTGACAGCTGAATGGCTATAGGCATTTCCATGTTTGTAATCCTACATTTTTACTTGTGTTAAACTTGGAAAGTAGAATAACTTATTCTAAGGGCTGGTTTGATAAAGATGAAACTAAGATCCATAATTTTAAGAGTTAAATCATAAGGTTTAAAATTTAAGTACCGAGGTGTTTGTTAATCAGTTAACAAACAAAAAAGCTCCAAGTAAGACTCTTATAACATCTTAGTAAGATATTTGTATGGAACATATCCTAGAACTTATTTAAGACTTGAGAGCTATCGTTTTGGTTGTGCAGCTTAAAATTAAACTAGCAAAAAGATTGTTTTCATGTGTTTTTTAAGATTACTCAGCACAAAAGGATAGTTACTATTTGCAGCCTTGAAAAGGAAAAAACGTAAATTTATAGTACAACAATATACATAGAAAAAAGTGATAAGCAGAAGAGGGATTGAGTTAGGCTTACTTATTTGCATCAAGATGGTATACTGATAACTGTGCAGCTTCAGTCAACGTAGCTTGCCATTTTTCCACCTTATCCATGTCCCCCACAAAACGGATCCTATGTTTTACGAAAGCTTGTGCAAAACTCCCGCGTTGATAACGCACATCCGATGGATTAACATTATAAAATACAGGAAGAACTAACTGTCTCATTGTTTTCCTACATTCAAGGATCTTCACAAGCTCATCAAGACACCACGTTGAAGAAGCATAGTTTTTCGACATCACAATAATAGAAATCTTTGATTCTTGGATAGCCTTGAGCAGCGCAGGTGATATTTCTTCTCCTCTTGGTAGCTCGGGATCATCCATAAAGGTCTGGATTCCAGTCCGATCTAGAGCTTTGTATAGATGACCGGTGAAGTTTCTCCGTGTATCTTCACCTCTGAAGCTCAAGAAGACGTTCCAACGAGAAGTAAAGGACGAAGAACTAGGATCATAATAATAAGATGAGTCATTTTGGTTACTTGCAGAAGCCATTGACGCAAGAAGATGGAAATGATCAGAAAGGAAGCAAAATTTGAATAAAGATAAAATCAGTAGGTTAATTACTAGTAGCAGAGAGCACTGGAAAACGAGTGGATGAATGACAGTAGATTTAGAGCAACGACTTGTTCAAAGTCTACCTTCTAATTTTCTAAACGAGTGGATGAATAAATTTCTCTTAATTCAGAAGTTGTTTACTACTCCTCCGTTCCTAAAAGAAAAAAATTTATTCCAAAAAATTTGTCAGTTTATAATTTTTGATCAGAATAAATTATTTATTTTCTTATATTACCCTTATCTTTTCTCATTCTCCCAAGAAATTCTCTCTCTTGTATTAATAGTTTTTAATTTTTTATAAAAGGGTAGTGATGAAATTTTAAATAAATTTTATTAGATAAATGATACTTTCTTAATCTATATGTCAAAATTTTAATCGACGAAGGTAGTAATTTCTTACGAAAGTCGGAGGAAACTTCCCAATCATCATCAAGTCCGACGTAAAGTCATGAAGTGGTCCCTCATGGTTGCAACAATTCAATTCTTTTTACATATGGCCACGTTGTGTTGTGTCGTTTTCATAACAAAATGGCTAATCGAGAATAAAAGTAAATATGAGATGTTAAATAAATGGAGTAGTCTTATAAATTAATTTATAGTAATCTTATTTATTGATAAGATTTATAATTATAATTGGTAAAAATTTAAATAAATCAATATATAGCATGATTATTTTTTCATAATTTTTCCTTTTTTTTCCCTCTAAAATAGAGCCACATATCCCTTTTTGACTAAATAAAACCATTTCTTTCTCATCAGGTGAGAGAGAGAACAGGGGTATATGGACACGGGTTTAATTTTCTAAGGCTTTTGTAAGTGGTGGCAGACCCAATGGAAGTCGAAAGCCTAAAAAATGGTAGCCAAAGTAACATTATTTACTATATTTCTACACCAAACAATTTATGTGAACATGAAAATTGAATAAAAAAATTGGATCCGAGTATACTTGAGTTTAAATTATTTGTATTTTAACCCTCAATAATAATAAAAATATAAATAGATAAAATTCAAATACAATTGAGTCCAATTTTTCTGTCCAATTTTCCTACTACATAGAAGAGATCTTTCTGCACCGCCCCTCTTTTTCTTCCGGATGTCCAATCCTTAAGTTGTGCCTAGACTTTGATAAATTAAAAAAACACAAATTTTAATAAAAAGATTGTGGGCAAAGAAATTGTACCTTAATAGGATTAGAGTTTTGTTTTGGTTGAGGATGAGAGAAATTCATGAAGAGTACAGAATTGAATGATGAATTGAAGAGGAAGAAGAATAGGTGAACAATTAATCTAATGACTCGTGGCAGAACTTTTAGGATCCAAGAACCTTATTAGGGTATCAAGGATCTAGTGAGCTTCTTGAGTGTCTGGGATTGAGAGAGAGTCTTCCAATCCTCCAAAAGTTCAAAAGTCCCTTATTCATAGAATGAAATGAGTATTTGATAGAGTTTCCTGGAAAGTGGTCACGTGTCAGGCACATGAACTCAGAAAAATTTCAAAAATACTCTTAGTCACCAGAGTAATGTCCAAATAGTCTTCTCCTTCTAGCCACCAATCTAATCCCTCAATTAATTTTTAAAATGAGTTACCTCCATAAGCCTTCTTGAAATTCAGATAAGGCACACTTAGAAGGGGGGTTGAATAAGTGTAGGAACAAACTATGACCAATTTTTAAACTTTAAACCAAACTACTAAATTCAGCCTACTACATTGATGAATTCAGCTTGCTGAATTAATATGACCTACCGAATTGACTGTTTATTTTTAAGAAAATATTATGCAGAATTATGACATAGTAAAAATACTTGGGGTTAAAGAATGATCTTAAGATAATACAAATATTCTGTAAGACCCCAAATTTTATGAAATGAAAGTATTCAATTTTTTTTATAATTATTATTTTATTTAGTAAATGGTTAAATTGATAAAAGATTAAAGTTAAGGGTGATATGTGAAAATTTTGCAAAGTAAGCAAGTTGTTATAAAATATTCGATTTGTCAGGGAATATTTTTTTTGTCAGGGAATATTCGTACGACGACACAATCATTGGTGGACCCCATAACGGAAGTATTATCGTAGTTAGAAAATGACATAATTATCTTTTTATAAAAAATAACGGCGAAAGTGTTACCGTTAAACTGTTGAAATACCCGGTGGTAAAAGTACAGTAATACGCGTGGTTGCATAGTAGCACACGGTATTGATTATTGATGCTTACGTGAGAAGTCACTCAGTTATACTCAATTATTACTACAGTAATTGCTGCATCATATCTCTCATATTATTTATTTAATTATTGTCACAGTATCATCTGCATAATATTTTATATTATTAAATCAATAATTGAGATGACACAGTTCTGTCGAGGAAAGGGGTTAGGTAATCTAATTGTGCGCCAATAGGGAGAAATCCTTATAAGAAATCCCCCTCTTTCTTGGGAATGATCTGGTTGTTAGTATTGCAAGTTATATTATTGATGAATAATAAAATAATTCTAGTGTGTTGGGATTTTTAGTGTTAGTGGAAATTAACATTTATTTCGATAATAATTAATTTCTGCAGGTTAAATTGACCAATCGGGTAATTAATCGAATAAATGAGCAATTAATTTCTATTAGTTCACATACATATAACTATTTATTCACATGAATGGAACTATTGATTCACATGCGTGTACTATTGATTCACATGCATGTACTATGAGGGGAGGTGGTGCAAGTTTGATAATACTTGTAGGACTAAATTAAAAATGGAGGAAAAGATGAAGGTACTATACTGTAATAATTCGAGCCCCAAAACATGCAATTATTAAAACTATGTTTTCCTATAAATAGAAGCTCATTCTTCTTTCATTCTCACCAATTCACTAAATCTGTAAGACCCCAGCTTTTTATAAATAATATTAAATTTCTTCTACTTGTTATTGTGAATAATAAGGTGATTAAGTGATATAATACTCTGGTTATGGAGAAAATGTGCAAATTTTATAAAATAAGCAAGTGGTTATAAAATAATCATTATTGTCGGGGAATATTCGTTTGGTCGTGGAATATTCTTTTTGTCGGGAATATTCGTACGACGTCGCAGTCATTTGTGGGCACCATAACGGAATAACTGTCGGATGAAGAAAATGACAAAGTTTGAGTTTTTATAAGTAACGGCGTAATTGTTACCGTTAACACTGTTGGATTATCTAGTGGTTAAAATACAGTAATACGCGTGATTGCACAGTAGCACACGGTATTGCACAGTATTGTTGAATTATTGATTCTTACATAAGAATGCACTACTCAATATTTGTTACAGTAATTACTGTTCAATATTTTATTTTATTGATTCAATAATTGTTGCGTTGATATTTTATATTATTGTTGTTTCAATAATTGTCACTGCACAATATTTCTCATTATTAGATCAATAATTCATATTATTTGAATAATATTATTAGATAGCATTATTTTCAATGTGCGCGCCAGTAAGAAAAAATACTTATTGAAAAGCCCCCTCTTTCCTGGGAACGACCTGATTGTCATAATTGTGATTCTGTAATATTATTTGTGAATAATTAATTATTAATTTATATGATAAGAAAATATTTATTTGATGTGGGTATAAATGATGGATTTATTTATTTTATGTGGTTATAAATGAAGGAATTAATGCTGAGGTGTTTTATCAGTATTTTGTCGGAATGAAGGTATTAAAAATCATCCGTTTGTGGATTTTGGATATTTTTTGTTTGGAATCTGGAAAAACTCAAAGCTACAAAATTGTAGAGAATTCGATTTCGTGCGGAATGGATATAAAATTCGTATTTTTCTGATAAACGGGTTATTTTCTATGAATTACTGAATTTTTAGAAAATAAAATAATTTTTATTAAAATTGGGTAGGACCCACTTTTGTTAAAAACATGTGGGCTGCTGGGAATTTTCAGATTTGGCATGCTTGAATTTGTTTTCCAAGGTGTGCGTAGAAATTTGTTTAAAATAATAATATTTTATTATTTTAGTCTCCTATGGTGTTCTAGCATTTTTCCTATAAATAGACGCTAAGGTTAGAATTAAAAATTACACCAGAAACAAGTTTTCTTTCTCTATATATTGTCGAGCGTATTTTTGTGAGTATTTAGATACTTTATGAGTTGTTGTTCGGTACAAGTTTGCTTCGGCTTTCTATCCGATATTTCGATCAGAAGTACTGTTATTTTGAGGTCGGGGATGTTATTTTCTTCGTAAATGATATTATTTCTTTCAATATCATTATGCCGAAATATTGGTCTGAACTTTTTATCAAATTTGGAAATTTTTATGTCAGAGTTACTATTCACGTATACGGCACTATTCACGAATACGACACTATTCAATGAAAAATAAAATTTTTTCTTTTTGTCCAAGATGTCTATTATGGTTACTATCTTTGATTGTATCCATTTTTTGATCTTTATTTTTGAATTCTGCTTCAAAATTAGTTATTATGAAGTATTATTGATCTTGGATAAACTGTTATACGAATCCCTAATATTTGTCCTTCTGTCTCACTGGATTCATTTTCTTTAAAATATTTTTCATCATCCTCAGTCTTAAATGATGATGTTACTGAATATCTTTGGCCTGTAGTGCAAAGATGAATGATTAACTAATGAATATCTTTGGCCCGTAGTGCAAAGATGAACAAGTGTTGAGATGAACATGACCGACTGGTGATATAAATGAATATCTTTGGCCTGTAGTGCAAAGACGAATATTTGATTAAAGATGTATATTGATTGTTGTTACATGGATAAAATATTGATGATGGACTTTTAAATCTTAGAAGATAGTAGAACTCATTATCTACTTGACTCTTCTAATGGATTATTGTTTCCACTGCATTTGTTGATCTAAAACTTGTTGTTTATTATATTCTATCATATTTTTTCATGTTGAAGACTAATGATAATTTGGTGTATATTATCTTAGTCATAATATTCTTTACTGGGCTAGTTGAGCTCACCCTTTTCCTTTTTGTTCTATTTTTCTTCTCAGGAGGTGAGAACATAGCAGGATCTAGTCGGGGTATGGAGTGATGGTTCTAGAAAGATGTTTTAGCATTACTCACTATTTCTGTAAAATAGTGTTTGAATAATTGTAATGAGGACATATTTGAGTGTGGATATTGTCTAGAAGACAATATTTGTATTTAAACTCACAGTATGTGTTGTCGTATTTTGCACGACAATTATATTATTGAAGTTGTAGTTTGCTTTCTGTACCATGTATTTGGCGACTCAGAATGGGTGTTGTATACCTATTTTGAGAGAGTTACAAAACCTCACAAGAGCAATTATAGAGAGAGAAGCTATAGAGAGAAAGAAGAAGAGTATTCTGCTACTTCATTATTCCAGTATTCAGTCTTCTTCTAAAGTAAGGGGTATTATTTATTTTATATTCGCTTACGATATTATTTTTCGTATTCGTAAAAAATATTATCTTCATTTAATATTCGTAAGGAATATTATCTTCGTTAAATATTCGTAAGGAATATTATTTTGTTCAGTATTCGTATGAAATAATATTTTCTTCCATACTCTGTAGTATGTAAGTAATATTATTTCATTTCGTATTCCCAATTTTACACTCATTATGTTAAATTATTGCTTCTATACTTTGTGAAATTAGTAGAATATCCTTGAAATTTGCGCTTCATCTAGTATCGTTGCACAAGAATATATTTTTAGACATTCTTGTTAAATTTTAAGCTTTTCATGCCAGAGTACTGTTCACGGGGTACTATTCATAAAGTACTATTCACGGAGTACTATTCGCAAAGTACTTGTGACGCCCCCAAAACAGGTATACATCACCTATTCTTGAGTCGCCAGATACATGGTACAGAATTCAAATACAACTTAATAATACAATTGTCGTATACAATACGGCAAAACATAAACTGTGAGTTTGAATATAAATATTGTCTACTAGAGAGTATACAAACTCAAAAAGAGTCCTCATTACAATTATTATTACACTATTTCACAGAATAATGAGGACTACTAATGCACCATCTAGGACCATCACTCCGTTCCCCGACTCGTCCCAGCTATATTCTCATTTCCTGAAGAGAACAGTGAAAGAAAGGGTGAGCTCAACTAGCCTAGTAAGAAATATTACGACTGAGATAATGCAGAATAAATTATCATTAGCCTTAAACAGTGTTAAACTAATATAATATAACAACCATCAAGTTTAACTGCATCGGAACAAACAATCCATTAAAAGAGTCAAGTAGAGAATAAAATATACTATCTTTTATGATTTAAAAGGTTTTTCATCACTTTTATCGCTGGGACTTACCTTAATAAATAATCCATATCATCGAATCACCCCTGCACTACGGCCAAGGACATTCTTTAGTATCACGACCACAATTATCCATGCACTACGGCCAAGAATATTTGTGTATTCATTAATGGTCATGATCATGCCAACAACTGTCCATCAATGCACTACGGGCCAATAAGGACTTTTACCACATCATTTGTAACATTACGGTCATGATTACACCAAATAATTCCTGGTCATAATGATACCAAGTTCATCTATGCACTACAGGCCACAAATGACTTTCAAAAAAATATAAACATGAGGATGATGACAATGATATAAGAATTCAATAAAATAAGTTCAAGAATTAATTTATACAGGAATTAATAATGTCCAAATTGTCAACATGATACTGCTTTGTAGAGTAAAATTCAAGAATGCAAAGAAGAATATTTCCATAAAAAGATACTGGATGAAGCGCAAATATCAAGGATATTCCACTAATTTCATGGAGTATAGAAGTCAAAACTTTAACCAACTAAGTATAACAAGGAATGGAATAACAAAAGAAATCACCATGCATACGATAGACCGCACAGGTAGGTTATTCCAACAGAATAATAAATAACGGAATCAGGTCCGGCGTAAAACGCACAGACAGGATATTCCAACAGAATAATAAAGACGAAATCAGGTCCGGCGTAAAACGCATAGACAGGATATTCTAACAGAATGATAAAGAAGGAACCAGGTCCGGCGTAGAACGTACAGACAGGATGTTCCAACAGAATGATAAATAATGGAACCAGGTCCGGCGTAAACGCACAGACAGGATGTTCCAACAGAATGATAAAGAATGGAATAACAGAAGAATTTCACCAAGTATAGGGTAGCCCGCGTATACAGGTTATTCCAATAGAATAATAAAGAATGGAATAACAGAAGTTCTCTTCATGGATAAGAAAGAAATAATACTCCCTACCTTGGAAAAACTGGATACTGGAATAGTGAAGTAGCAGACTTCTCTTCTTCTTTCTCTCTATAATTTTTCTCTATAATAATCGATCTAAAGCTTTTGTGAATTGGTGAGAAATGAAGGAAGAATGAGCTTCTATTTATAGGAAAATATAGTTTCGATAATTGCACGTTTTGGGGCTCAAAAAAGTACAAAACAATACCTCCAACTTTTCTTTTATTTTTAATTTAGTCCTGCAAGTATTATCAAACTTGCACCACCTCCCCTAATAGTAAATAATGTGAATCAATAGTTCAATCATGTGAATCAATAGTATAATCATGTGAAAAAATTCGAATTACAGTATAGTACCTCCATCTATACCTCCATTTTTAACTTAGTCATGCAAGTATTATCAATCTTGCACCAACTCCCCTAATAGTAAATAATGTGATTAAATAGTACACACATATGAACAAATAGTTATATAAGCATGTGAATTAGTAGCAATTACTTGCTTATTTATCCGATAAATTATCCGATTTATCAATATAACCCCCAGACATCCATTATCATCGGAATAGATGTCGATTTCCACTAACACTAATAATCCCAACACAATGGAACTATCAAAATTAATTTTTAATCAACACAACTTATTCATCATTAATATTATAACTCATAATATTTAACAACCATGTCTTTCACAGGAAAGAGGGGGCTTTTCGATAATGATTTCTCCTTATTGGCACGCAATTAGGTGACCAAACCTCTCCTAGACAGAACTTCTAGACATTGTCAATATTGTAGATAATAATATGAATAACTTTGTCGTCTCAATTATTGATTTAATAATATAAAATATAATGCAAATGATACTGTGGCAATAATTGAATCAATAATATGAGAGATATGATGCAGCAATTACTGTAGCAATAATTGAGTATAACTGAGTGACTTCTCACGTAAGCATCAATAATCAATACCGTATGCTACTATGCAACCACGCGTATTACTGTACTTTTAACACCAGGTGTTTCAACAGTTAACGGTAAAACTTCTGCCGTTATTTTTATAAAGTATTTTTGTCATTTTCTTAATCCGACAATAATTCCGTTGTGAGGTCCACCAATGATTATGCCGTCGTACGGATATTCCCTGATAAAAAGAATATTCCCCGACCAAACGAATATTATATAACAACTTGCGTACTTTGCAAAATTTGTAAATATTACCCACAACTATAACATTATATCAAATCCACACCATAATATTCAAAAATATATTTCGAGAAAATTTAAATCTTTATTCATAAAATCCGGGGTCTCACAATCTCCCCTCCTTATGAAATTTTTCCCTCAAAATTTACGTACGTACCTGGTATGTCGAAGAGGTGAGGATACCTTGACTTCATTTCAGATTCTAATTCTTGAGGTATAACCTTTGAGTGTTGTATACGATCCTTCTTATCCAAGATGTTAACACGTATCTCCTCATACGTTAAATCTTCTGCTACCTTGTCCGGTTCTAAATTAATAATGTGGTTCAGGTCGTCCACATATTTCTGTAACGTCGATACGTTAAAAATGCTATGAACACGCGACATACTTGGCGGTAAAACGAGTCTATAGGCCACAATTCCTACTTCATCGAGGATTTCAAATGGGCCAATTAAATCGAGGGTTTAGATTCCCTCTCTTCGTCGATTCTTGCTTCTAGAATAACGCCCTCTTGAACCTTCTTCTTCACATTCATCAGCTCTGAGTATGTAGCCTGAGCGGCTTTAACTTTATCGATTAAAGTCGATTCTAATCGTATATTCATTATCTTCACGTGGGTCACTAGAGTCTTTAACTTTATCTTCATCATTTTTAAGTTATACGAAATGGGTTTTTGTGTTAACAACATCGCACTCATAAACGCATACGATCTTCTACTCAACGCGTCAGCTACCACGTTCGCTTTTCCATAATGATATTGAATGGTACAATCGTAATCTTCAACAGCTCGAGCCAAACTCTTTGGCACATTACATGTTCATTTTGGGGGAAGAAAATATTTGAGGGTTTTAGAAATGGGTTTTGTACTGGGGTCAATACAAAATTCGATTTCACGCTCTAGGGGTAGGATAAGAAGTCTTCAAGAATACGTCAGGAAATTTATTAACAATAGAAATATCATTCAAAACTGTGACTCTCATCCAAGACTTGGATAGCACGTCACATTGATACCTATCAACTTGCCACCGTCATTCACAACGTTGCCTACAGAAAGTCTGGCTTCGGTGTATTCCACACAAGAAAGTTAACAACAAAAGGATCGGGGCTCTTTATTTATGGCTTGATATGACAATGATTGACATTAGTGGTTTGGTTACTTTGAATTCACATAACAGGTTGGTTAGGAGTATGAAAGCTAACAACCTTATGAAAAGCATGATGAGTAGTTAACCAATCGATTCCTAAAATCGCATCAAAGGCAAGTATTTTCAAAGAGATAAGATTGACAGGTAACGTGAAAGTGTTGATTTGAACAAGATTTATAAATAGTGGAGGTAACGAAGGTTTCTCCCAACTGAGTTTAAACAGATATATCAAAGTCTAACTTCTCCAGAGTTAACTTCAAATATTGAACACAACTAGGTGCAATAAAAGAGTGAGTAGAACCGGTATCTAACACGGTATAGACTTCGCAAGAGTATATGACTAACATACTCATGATAATTTTATTCAGGTTCCTCGTCACGAAAAAAAAATTCTCTTTTAAACTACTGGCTTTGGCTTGTCTGGGACATCCTTTGGTGCCTCCATCCTAGCTGAACTTGTCTTTGGTGAACGGCAAAATTGGGCTAAGTGACCTTCTCTTCCACAATTATAGCATGCTTTGGACGGCATCACGCAGTTTGGACTGATGTGTCCCTCCCCTCCGCATTTGAAACATACGACCGGTGGTCGTTCTTCTTCCTTTGAAACGGGTGCTGGTGCCAATGTCTTTACGTCATTGTTGAACCTTCTCATCTTGAAATGTCCATTCTTATTATTTTGGCCATGATTACCACCGAAGTGGTTACCATTTTTGGAATGTTGATTCCCTCCATGCTTATTGTCACCGCTTTGATGACTGTTATCACCGGTATTATCATTTTACCGGCTCTTTTGGTTTGGTTGACTCATTATCGTGCTCCAATAAATGAGCCCTATTAACAACATCTGAATACAAACACAGTTTATGAGAGATAAAATATTGACGTATCTCAGGTTTCAAACCTCTTAAAAACATCCGCGTCATTCTCTCTTCATTATCAACCAAGTGGGACGCAAATCGGGACAACTCGGCAAACTTGGCTTTGTACTGCAACACGGTCATGTTGTTTTGCTCCAACTTGATAAATTCCACCTCTTTCATGTGACTAATGCTTTCGGGAAAGTACTTGTCATTGAACAGCTCTTGGAACTTCTCCCAAGACATCTTGAGTGCGTCAGGCTGGGTACATTTTATAGATTCCCACCAGTGATCTGCCTCTTCACGCAACATAAAGGTGGCATGGGGAACCTTTTGCTCCTCGGAGCATCCCAAGACATCAAATATCTTGGTGATCTGCTTTAACCACGTCTACGCCTTAAGTGGTTCTGGCTTTTTTGAAAACTCCGGTGGTCCCAGCTCCTTGAATTGCTTAACGGTGACCAACCGTGGGTTGCCATTGTTTCCTCCTGCATTATGAACAGGAGCCGCCTTCGCCTGATGTTGTATGAATTCTAAAAAGCTCCTAAACGTACCGTCGTTCATCAATTGATAAGTGTTGTTGTTTACAGGAGGATTATCGCCATCCTGTCGCACATTTTCTTGATTATTGATCTGTGGAGAATCAACAGTCTCCTGTGCTCCATTGCTATTCTCAACATTTTCGGATGTCATTTTTAGATACTGCCACAAAACAAAGGATAATTAACATATCACATATTATCCTTATAATACTCCGTCCGACCAATTAAATACCAAATAAACTGAAGTAGGTCATACTAGCGAAGGAATTCTCCGTCTCTCCCCTCCTAGTTCTATTTTCACATCTTAGCCAAGGATCATATCCCTAAGCTTTGATACCAACTGTGAAGCCCCCAAAATAGGTATACATCACCTATTCTTGAGTCGCCAGATACATGGTACAGAATTCAAATACAACTTAATAATACAACTATCGTGTACAATACGACAAAACATAAACTGTGAGTTTGAATACAAATATTGTCTACTAGAGAGTATACAAACTAAAAAAGAGTCCTCATTACAATTATTATCACACTATTTCACAAAATAGTGAGGACTACTAATGCACCATCTAGGACCATCACTCCGTTCCCTGACTCGTCCCAACTATATTCTCATTTTCTGAAGAGAACAGTGAAAGAAAGGGTGAGCTCAACTAGCCCAGTAAGAAATATTATGACTAAGATAATACATAATAAATTATTATTAGCCTTAAACAGTGTTAAACTGATATAATATAACAATCATCAAGTTTAACTGCATCGGAACAAACAATCCATTAAAAGAGTCAAGTAGAGAATAAAATCTACTATCTTTTATGATTTAAAAGGTTTTTCATCACTTTTATCGCTGGGACTCACCTTAATAAATAATCCATATCATCGAATCACCCCTGCACTAAGGCCAAGGATATTCTTTAGTATCACGACCACAATTATCCATGCACTACGGGCTAAGAATATTTGTGTATTCATTAATGGTCATGATCATGCCAACAATTGTCCATCAATGCACTACGGGCCAATGAGGACTTTTACCACATCTTTTGTAACATTACGGTCATAATTACACCGAATAATCCCTGGTCATAATGATACCAAGTCCATCTATGCACTACAGGCCACATATGACTTTCAAAAAAAAATATAAACATGAGGATGATGACAATGATATAAGAATTCAATAAAACAAGTTCAAGAATTAATTTATACATGAACTAATAATGTCCAAATTGTCAACATGATATTGCTTTGTAGAGTAAAATTCAAGAATGGTCAGAAGAATATTTCCATAAAAAGATACTGGATGAAGCGCAAATATCAAAGATATTCCACTAATTTCTTGGAGTATAGAAGTCAAAACTTTAACCAACTGAGTATAACAAGGAATGGAATAACAAAAGAAATCACCATGCATACGATAGACCGCACAGGCAGGTTATTCCAACAGAATAATAAATAACGGAATCAGGTCCGGCGTAAAATGCACAGACAGGATATCCCAACAGAATAATAAAGACGGAATCAGGTCCGGCGTAAAACGCATAGACATGATAGTCTAACAGAATGATAAAGAAGGAACCAGGTCCGGCGTAGAACGTATAGACAAGATGTTCCAACAGAATGATAAATAATGGAAACAGGTCCAGCGTAAACGCACAGACAGGATGTTCCAACAGAACGATAAAGAATGGAATAACAGAAGAATTTCACCAAGTATAGGGTAGCCCGCGTATACAGGTTATTCCAATAGAATAATAAAGAATGGAATAACAGAAGTTCTCTTCATGGATAAGAAAAAAATAATACTCCCTACCTTGGAAAAACTGGATACTGGAATAGTGAGGTAGCAGACTTCTCTTCTTCTTTCTCTCTATAATTTCTCTCTATAATAATCGATCTAAAGCTTTTGTGAATTGGTGAGAAATGAAGGAAGAATGAGCTTCTTTTTATAGGAAAATATAGTTTCGATAATTGCACATTTTGGGACTCAAAAAATTATAGTACAATACCTCCAACTTTTCTGTGACGCCCCCAAAATAGGTATACAACACCCATTCCGAGTCGCCAAATACATGGTACAAAAAAGAAAACTACAACTTCAATAATACAATTGTCGTGCAAAATACGACAACACATATTATGAGTTTAAATGCAAATATTATCTTCTAGACAATATCCACACTCAAATAAGTCCTCATTACAATTATTCAAACACTATTTTACAGAAATAGTGAGAACTTCTAAAACATCTTTCTAGAACCATCACTCCGTACCCCGACTAGTTCCTGTTATGTTCTCACTTCCTAAGAAAAATGGAACAAAAAGGAAAAGGGTGAGCTCAACTGGCCCAGTAAAGAATATTATGACTAAGATAATATACAACAAATTATCGTTAGTCTTCAACAGGGAAAAAGCTGATAAAATATAATAGACAACAAGTTTTAGATCAACAACTGCAGTGGAAACAACAATCCATTAGAAGAGTCAAGTAGAGAATGAGTTCTACTATCTTCTAAGATTTAAAAGTCCATCCTCAATATTTTATCCCTGTAACAACAATCAATATACATCTTTAATCAAATATTCATCTTTGCACTACATGCCTAATATATTCATTTGTATCACCAGTTGGTCATGTTCATCACAACACCTGTTCATTTTTGCACTACGGGCCAAAGATATTCATCAGTTAATCATTTATCTTTGCACTACATGCTAAAGATATTTAGTAATATCATCATTTAGGACTGAGGATAATGAAAAATATTTTAAAGAAAATGAATCCAGTGAGACAGAAGGACAAATAGTAGGGATTCGTATAACAGTTTATCCAAGATCAATAGTACTCCATAATAACCAATTTTGAAGCAAAATTCAAGAATAAAGAACAAAACATGGATACAATCAAAGATAATAACCATAATAGACATCTTGGACAAAAAGAAGAAAATTTTATTTTTCGATGAATAGTGCCGTATTCGTGAATAGTGCCGTATACGTGAATAGTAACCCCGACACAAAAAGTTCCAAATTTGATAAAAATTCAGATCAATACTTCGGCATAATGATATTGAAGAAATAATATCATATATGAAGAAAATAACATCCCTTACCTCAAAATAACCGTACTTCTGACTGAATTTCGGATATAGTGCTGACAGAAACTTGTACTAAAAAATAGAAACTCACAAAGTATTTAAATACTCACAAAATATTCTCGATAATATAGAGAGAGGAAGAGAAAAAGCTTATGTTTTTGGTGTGATTTTCAATTCTAACTTAGCCCTCTATTTACAGGAAAATGTTAGCAGACTTGACCTGCAACCTGATGACTTTACCTGTTACTATTTCCACCCACGACATTTGATATAAAATTCAGCATATTTTTTCACCAACCACAAGTGGGGCCCATTCAATTCTAGAATTTTCCACCAAAATACTAAATTTGGATACTTCAACAATTTCTGAACCAGTCACCTCTTAAAATTCATAACAAATCATAAGTTCATTTTTAACGGTTCAAAATTTGTGGACATATACTCAACTTATATATGTATAACATATCCAAAAATTACAACAATCCAACGATCAGATTAAAAATTATAACTCACATAATATATTTCAAAAACACTGATTTAATTTTTAATACCTCCATTCCGACAAAAATACTGATAAAACACCTCAACACTAACTCTTTCATTTTTAACTACAATAAATATATCCAACATTTATATCCACATAAAATAAATATTTCCTTATCATATGAATCAATAATTAATTATTCATAAATAATATTACAGAATCACATTTATGATAACCAGGCCGTTCCCAGGAAAGAGGGGGCTCTCCAATAAGAATTTTTCCTTACTGGCACGCAATTAGGTGACCAAACCTCTCCTTGACAGAACTTTCTAGACATTGCCAATAATGCTATCTAATAATATTATTCAAATAATATGAATTATTGATCTGATAATGAGAAATACTGTGCAGTGACAATTATTGAAACAACAATAATATAAAATATCAATACAGTAATTATTGATCAATAAAATAAAATATTGAACAGTAACTACTGTAATAATTATTGATTAGTGCCTTCTCGCGTAAGGATAAAAAATTCATCAATACTTTGCATCCACGCGTATTACTGTATTTTAACCACCGGGTATTCCAACAGTGTTAACAATAACAACTACGCCGTTATTTATAAAAACTCAAACTTGTCATTTTTTTCATCCGACAATTATTCTATTATGGGGCCCACAAATGACTGCGCCGTCGTACGAATATTCCCCAACAACAAGAATATTCCACGACCAAATGAATATTCCCCGACAACAATGATTATTTTATAACCACTTGTATATTTCACCCATAACCAGAGAATTATATCAAATTAATACCTTATTATTCACAATAATAATTAGAGGAAATTTAATTTTATTTATAATAAGTTGGGGTCTTACAACCTCCCCTCCTTATGAAATTTCGTCCTCGAAATTGACATACGTACCTGGTGTTTCAAAAAGTGAGGATACCTCACTTTCATTTCTGATTCCAACTCCCAGGTCATTTCTTCAATAGCATGGTTTCTCCACAAAACCTTAACTTGTGGTATAACCTTGGTGCATAGGACATGCTCTTTTCTATCCAAGATTTAAATGGTATTTCTTCGTACATTAAATCTTCGGCTATCTCGTATGATTCTAACGCAATAATATGGTTCGGGTCTTTCACATATTTACGAAGCATGGATATGTGAAAAACATTATGAACACGAGACATACTTGGAGGTAATGCGAGTCTATAGGCCACATTTCCTATTTGGTCAAGAATCTCAAATGGACCAATAAATCGTGGATTGAGCTTTCCTCTCTTTCCAAATCTTATAACTCCCTTCCATGGAGCAACACGTAACAATACATGATCTCCAATATTAAACTCCACGTCCTTTCTATGAAGATCAACATAACTCTTTTGTCGATCTTGTGAGGTTTGAATACGTTGTCGAATCATTTGGATCTTTTCTGTAGTCATGCGTACTAATTCTGGTCCCAACAACGTTGCTTCTCCTACCTCGTCCCAACATACAGGAGAACGACACTTTCGTCCATACAACGCCTCAAATGGAGCCATGCCTATACTTGTTTGATAACTGTTATAGGAGAATTCCACCAGTGGCAAGTACTTATCCCAACTTCCTTTAAAATCTAGGACACAAAGTCTTAATAGATCTTCAAGGGTTTGAATAGTCCTCTCTGATTGTCCGTCCGTTTGAGGATGGTATGCCGAACTGAATCGTAAATTCGTGCCCATAGCTTTCTGCAAGCTAACCCAAAATCGTGAAGTGAATCTTGGGTCACGGTCCAAAACTATGGATACTGGCATGCCATGCAATCTCACAATCTCATTCACGTACATATGAGCAAAACGTTCAAGGAAATAAGTCTCACGTATCAGTAAGAAATGGGCAGACTTGGTTAATCTATCAACAATAACCCAAATTGCATCTATGCCTTGAGAAACTTTGGGAAGACCCGTAACGAAATCCATAGTAATGTTTTCCCACTTCCATTTCGAAATATCAAGTGGTTACAATGGACCCTTTGGCATTTGATGCTCCGCCTTTACACGTTGACAAGTGAAATACCTCGAGATAAACTCTGCGATCTCTCTTTTCATATTGCTCCACCAAAATGTATGTCGAAGATCATTATACATTTTGTTACTCCCAGGATGGATTACAAACGGTGTGTTGTGTGCCTCAATCATGATTCTATGCTTCAAGTCAGAATTATTAGGAACACAAAGTCTGGATTTGAATCTAAGTATTCCTTCTTCATCGATTCTTGCTTCTGGAATAGCACCTTCTTGCACTTTCTTCTTCATATGCATCAGCTCCATGTCCGTAGCTTGAGCAGCTTTAACTTTATCGATTAAAGTCGGTTTTACTCGTATATTCGCCATTATCATGTGGGTCCCTGGAGTCTTTAATTCTACCTCCATCCTTTGTATGTCATACAGAATGGGCCTTTGCATTGACAATATCGCACTCGTACTCACATATGATCTTCTACTCAATGCGTCAGCTACTACGTTCGCTTTTCCAGGATGATATTGAATAATGTGATCGTAATCTTTCAATAGTTTAAGCCAACGTCGTTGTCGCATGTTGAGTTATTTTTGGGTGAAGAAATATTTGAGGATTTTATGGTCCATATAAATCTCCAATTTCTCCCCATATAAGTAGTGTCTCCAAATTTTCAACGCGAATACGACTGCTGCCAACTCTAGATCATGAGTAGGATAATTCCTCTCATATTCTTTGAGTTGTCGTGAGGCATTAGCTATGACTTTCCCATGTTGCATGAGAACGCATCCTAACCCTTTGCCTGAAGCATCACTGTATATAACAAATCCATCCGTACCAGATGGTATTGCTAGAACAGGTGCCGAAATGAGTCTCCTCTTGAGCTTTTGGAAACTCTTCTCGCATTCCTCGCTCCATACGAATTTTGTATCTTTCCGAGTCAGCTGAGTTAACGGAGTAGCGATTTGAGAAAATCTTTCCACGAATCTTCGATAATAACCAGCTAAGCCCAGAAAGCTACGCACTTCGATCACCGACTTTGGTTGCTCCCAACTTTGTACTGCTTCAATCTTTGTCGGGTCAACAGATATTCCATGTTTTGACACCACGTGCCCAAGGAATGCTACTTCCTAAAGCCAGAACTCATATTTCTTCAGCTTGGCATAAAGCTTATTTTCACGAAGCCTTTTAAGTATCAGCTTCAAATGGTGCTCATGATCTTCACGGCTTTTGGAATAGATGAGGATTTCATCAATAAAGACAACAACAAACTGATCTAAATATTCCTTGAATACACGGTTCATCATATCTATGAAAACAACAAGAACATTAGTCAATCCAAAGATATGACTAAGAATTCATAATGCCCGTGCCTAGTTCTGATGGCAGTCTTTGGAATATCCTCAGTTTTAATCTTCAGTTGATGATATCCAGAACGAAGATCGATCTTTGAAAAATATTTGTGCTCCTTGTAACTAGTCAAATAGGTCATCAATGTGAGGTATCGGATACCTATTCTTGATGGTGACATGGTTTAATTCTCGGTAGTCAATACAAAATTGCATACTCCCGTCTTTCTTCTTTACGAATAAATCAGGAGAACCCCACTAGGACGAATGAAACCTATGTCTAGCAATTCCTGTAGTTGGACTTTTAACTCCTGAAGTTCAATAGGAGCCATTCGATATGGGGTTTTAGAAATGGGTTTTGTACCCGACTCAAGGTCAATAAAGAATTCAACATCACGTTCTGGGGGTAGACCGGAAAGTTCTTCAGGAAATACATCAGGAAATTCTCTAACAACAGAAATATTATTCAAATATGACTTGTCATTGTTCAAATCCATAACATGGGCTAAAAAAGCTTGACATCCGTTTTTCAATAAACGAATAGCTTTATGGCTTGATATGATAGTGACTGATTTTAGTGGTTTAGTTGTTTGAATTCGTATGACTGGTTGGTTAGGAATACGAAAACTAACAACCTTACGAAAACAATCAATTTTGGCATGATGAGTGGTTAACCAATCAATTCCTAAAATCACATCAAAAGCAAGTATCTTTAAAGAGATAAGATCAACATGTAATGTGATAGTGCCAACTTGGATTAAGCAAGATTTATAAATAGTGGATGTAACGAAAGTTTCAGCCAACGGAGTCTCCACTGATAAATCAAAGTCTAATTTTTCCGGAGTCAAGTTTAAACGTTGAGCACAAACAGGAGAGATAAAAGAATGGGTAGAACCAGTATCTAGTAAGGTATAAACTTCACAAGAGTTCAAGACTAGCTTACCCGTAATCACCTCGTTCGGGTTTCTAGCGTTTTGGCCAGTCACGACAAATGCTTTTCCAGGAACCGCTGATTTCAACTTATCCGGGACAGCCCTTGGAGTCACCATCCCCATTGAACTTGGTTTTGCTATAGAACAATCCTGAGCTATATGGCCTTACTTTCCACAGTTGTAACATACCTTGGATTGTTGTGGACAGTTTGGGCTGATATGTCCCTCTTTCCCGCATTTGTAACATCTAACTGGCGGTAGTTCTCCTCCCCTAGAATTTGTATTTGGTGCTAGTGCTGCTGCTGATGTCTTCCCGTCATTGTTGAATCTCCTCTTTTTGAAATTTCCACTTGACTCACCTCTACTATTATCATGGCCACGATGACCACCCGAGTGGTTACCGCCTTTGTTCGTATTTTTCCCTCGTCATTGGTTATCATCGCTCTGATGACTACTGTCACTGGTATGACCCTGGTTGTGGTCCCTCCATTGAACATACTCACTATCTCGCTCTAATAATTGAGCCCTGTTTACAACATTTGAATATAAAGAAAATTTATGAGATATAAGATATTGTCGAATCTCGGACTTTAGACCTCTCAGAAACATCCTTGTCATTCGTTCCTCATTTTCGACCAAATGAGGTGCAAACCTGGATAACTCTGCAAACTTCACCTCGTACTGGGACACCGTCATGTTGTTATGTTCTAGTCTGATAAACTCTACCTCCTTCTTATGACGAATACTTTCAGGAAAGTACTTGTCATTGAATAGTTTCTGAAATGTTTCCCAAGACATGCTGAGTGCGGCTGGCTGGGTACGCTTCACAGACTCCTACCAGTAGTCTGCTTCACCGCAGAACATAAAGGTGGCGAATGGAACCTTCTGTTCCTCCGTGCATCCCAAGACATCGAATATCTTGGTAATTTGCTTGACCCACATTTTCGCCATGATCAGATCTAGCTTTCCCTTAAATTCTGGTGGTCCCAACTCTTAGAACTGCTTGGCTGTGACAAGACGCGCATTGCTAGCATTTCCACCCGTATTCTGTGCACGAGTTTCCCTCGTCTGGTTTTGCATAAAATGCAAAAAACTTCTGAACATCCTATCATTCATCATTTGTTCGGTAGTGTTGTTTATAGGAGGATTATTGCCTTCCTGTTGCACGTTCTCCTGGTTTGTAACTAAATGTTGTTCCACAGTCTCATACACTCTATTATTAACGTTCTCAGCAGCCATTCTTAAATACTAGCATAAAATAAGGGTTAATTAAACAAATTAACATATCACATAATATCCCTATATTATGACTGACCAACAAATAAGCTTAGATAGGACACACTAGCGAAGGATTTACTCATCTCTCCCCTCCTAGTTCTATTCCCCGATCTCCGCCAGAGACCATATCCCTAAGCTTTGATACCAACTGTGACGCCCCCAAAATAGGTATACAACACCTATTCTGAGTCGCCAAATACATGGTACAGAAAGCAAACTACAACTTCAATAATACAATTGTCGTACAAAATACGATAACACATGCTGTGAGTTTAAATACAAATATTGTCTTCTAGACAATATCCACACTCAAATAAGTCATCATTACAATTATTTAAACACTATTTTACAAAAATATTGAAAACTGCTAAAACATCTTTCTAGAACCATCACTCCGTACCCGGACTAGTTCCTGCTATGTTCTCACCTCCTGAGAAAAATGGAACAAAAAGGAAAAGGGTGAGCTCAACTGCCCAGTAAAGAATAGTATGACTAAGATAATATACAACAAATTATCGTTAGTCTTCAACAGGTAAAAATCTGATAAAATATAATAGACAACAAGTTTTAGATCAACAATTGCAGCGGAAACAACAATCCATTAGAAGAGTCAAGTAGAGAATGAGTTCTACTATCTTATAAGATTTAAAAGTCCATCATCAATATTTTATCCCTATAACAACAATCAATATACATCTTTAATCAAATATTCATCTTTGCACTACAAGCCTAAGATATTCATTTGTATCACCAGTTGGTCATGTTCATCTCAACACATGTTCTTCTTTGCACTACGGGCCAAAGATATTCATTAGTTAATCATTTATCTTTGCACTACAGGCCAAAGATATTTAGTAATATCATCATTTAGGACTGAGGATAATGAAAAATATTTTAAAGAAAACGAATCCAGTGAGACAGAAGGACAAATAGTAGGATTTCGTATAACAGTTTATCTAAGATCAATAATACTCCATAATAACCAATTTTGAAGCAAAATTCAAGAATAAAGTTCAAAACATGGATACAATCAATGATAGTAACCATACTAGACATCTTGGACAAAAAGAAGAAAATTTAATTTTTCGGTGAATAGTGCCGTATACGTGAATAGTAACCCCGACACAAAAAGTTCCAAATTTGATAAAAATTCAGATCAATACTTCGGCATAATGATATTGAAGAAATAATATCATATATGAAGAAAATAACATCCCTTACCTCAAAATAACCGTACTTCTGACTGAATTTCGGATATAGTGCTGACAGAGACTTGTACTAAAAAATAGAAACTCACAAAGTATCTAAATACTCACAAAATATTCTCGATAATATAGAGAGAGAAAGAGAGAAAGCTTATGTTTCTGGTGTGATTTTCAATTCTAACTTAGCCCTCTATTTATAGGAAAATGTTAGCAGACTTGACCTGCAACCTGATGACTTTACCTGTTACTATTTTCACCCACCACATTTGATATAAAATTCAGCACATTTTTCACCAACAACAAGTGGGGTCTACTCAATTCTAGAATTTTCCACCAAAATGCTAAATTTGGATACTTCAAGAATTTCTGAACCAGTCACCTCTTAAAATTCATAACAAATCATACGTTCATTTTTAACGGTTCAAAATTTGTGGATATATACTCAACTTATATATGTATATCATATCCAAAAATTATAACGATCCAACGGTCGGATTAAAAATTATAACTCACACAATATATCTCAAAAACACTGGTTTAATTTTTAATACCTCCATTCCGACAAAAATACTGATAAAACACCTCAACATTAACTCCTTCATTTTTAACCACAATAAATATATCCAACAGTTATATCCACATAAAATAAATATTTCCTTATCATATGAATCAATAATTAATTATTCACAAATAATATTACAGAATCACATTTATGACAACCAGGCTGTTCCCAGGAAAGAGGGGCTTTCCAATAAGAATTTCTCCTTACTGGAGCGCAATTAGGTGACCAAACCTCTCCTTGACAGAACTTTCTAGACATTGCCAATAATACTATCTAATAATATTATTCAAATAATATGAATTATTGATCTGATAATGGGAAATGCTGTGCAGTGACAATTATTAAAACAACAATAATATAAAATATCAACGCAACAATTTTTGAATCGATAAAATAAAATATTGAACAGTAACTACTGTAATTATTATTGAGTAGTGCCTTCTTACGTAAGGATAAATAATTCATCAATACTGTGCATCCATGCGTATTACTGTATTTTAACCATCGGGTATTCTAACAGTGTTAACGGTAACAACTACGTCGTTATTTATAAAAACTCAAACTTGTCGTTTTCTTCATCCGAAAATTATTCTGTTATTGGGCCCATAAATGACTGCGCCGTCGTACGAATATTCCCCCATAACAAGAATATTCCACGACCAAATGAATATTCCCCGACAAAAATGATTATTTTATAACCACTTGTATATTTTGCAAAATTTGCACATTTCACCCATAACCAGAGAATTATATCAAATTAATACCTTATTATTCACAATAATAATTAGAGGAAATTCGATTTTATTTATAATAAGTTGGGGTCTTACATTTTCTTTCATTTTTAATTTAGTCCTGCAAGTATTATTAAACTTGCATCACTCCCCTAATAGTAAATAATGTGAATCAATAGTTCAATCATGTGAATCAATAGTATAATCATGTGAAAAAAATACGAATTACAGTATAGTACATCCATCTATACCTCCATTTTTAACTTAGTCATGCAAGTATTATCAATCTTGCACCAACTCCCCTAATAGTACATAATGTGATTCAATAGTACACACATGTGAACAAATAGTTATGTAAGCATGTGAATTAGTAGCAATTACTTGCTCATTTATCCGATAAATTATCCAATTTATCAATATAACCCCCAGACATCCATTATCATCGGAATAGATGTCGATTTCCACTAACACTAATAATTCCAACACAATGGAACTATCAAAATTCATTTTTAATCAACACAACTTATTCATCATTAATATTATAACTCACAATATTTAACAACCGTGTCGTTCACAGGAAAGAGGGAGCTTTCCGATAAGGATTTCTCTTTATTGGCGCGCAATTAGGTGACCAAACCTCTCCTTGACAGAACTTCTAGACATTGTCAATATTGCAAATAATAATATGAATAACTTTGTCGTCTCAATTATTGATTTAATAATATAAAATATTATGCAAATGATACTGTGACAATAATTGAATCAATAATATTAGAGATATGATGCAACAATTACTGTAGCAATAATTGAGTATAACTGAGTAACTTCTCATGTAAGCATCAATAATCAATACCGTGTGCTACTATGCAATCACACGTATTACTGTACTTTAAACACCAGGTGTTTCAACAGTTAACGGTAAAACTTCTGCCGTTATTTTCATAAAGTATTTTTGTCTTTTTCTCAATCCGAAAATAATTTCGTTGTGGGGTCCACCAATGATTATGCCGTCGTACGGATATTCTCCGACAAAAAGAATATTCCCTGACCAAACAGATATTATATAACAACTTTTGTACTTTGCAAAATTTATAAATATTACCCACAACTATAATATTATATCAAATCCACACCATAATATTCAAAAATATAATTCGAGAAAATTTAAATCTTATTCATAAAATATGGGGTCTCACAGTACTATTCATGGGGTACTATTCATAAAGTACTATTCAGGGATTACTATTCACAAAGTACTATTTATGGGGTACTATTCATATAGTACTATTCCTGAAGTACTATTCACGAGGTACTATTCACTCAGGTACTATTCACCCGGGGTACTATTAATGATAAAAAATTGATTTCTTTTCTGTCCAAATCATTTTTGATACAATATTATTCTTGAATTTTACTCCACAAAGCAGTATCCTGTTGACAATTTGGGCATTATTGAATTCTGGATAAATTAAATTATAAATCTTTAAAAAAATTTATCCTTTGCTATCTTTTAATTGAATTCTTATATCATTGTCATCATCCTCATGCTTATATTATGATGTAAGTCATCTGTGTCCCGTAGTGCATAGATGGACTTGGTATGATATATTATGACCAAGAATTATTTGGTATAATCATGACCGTAATATTACAAATGATGTGGTAAAAGTCCTCATTGGCCCGTAGTGCATTGATGGACAGTTTTTGGTATGATCATGACCATGAGTTCTCTTCGGCCAAGGGTGCAAAGATGAATTGTTTTATGGTGTGATCATGACTATTGATGAAAACACAAATATCTTTGGCCCATAGTTCATGGATAATTTGTGGTCGTGATACTAATGAATATCCTTGGCCCCTAGTGCATGGATAATTCAGTGATGTGGATTATATATTAAGTTGAGTCTCAGCGATAAAATTAATGATAAACTTTTTAAATCATAGAAGATAGTAGATATTATGCTCTACTTGACTCTTCTAATGGATTGTTTATTCCACTGCAGTTGTTGATCTAAAACTTGTTTTCTATTGTATTCTATCAGTTGTTATACTATTGAAGGCTAAGAATAATTTATTCTGCATTATCTTAGTCAAAATATTTCTTACTGGGCTAATTGAGCTCACCCTTTTCTTTCATTGTTCTCTACAGGAAATGAGAATACAGTTGGGACGCGTCGAGAAATGGAGTGATGGTCTAGGATAAATGGCTTTAGTAGTCCTCACTATTCTATGAAATAGTATGATAATAAATGTAATGATGACTCCATTTGAGTTTGAATACTGTCTAGAAGATAATATTCGTGTCAAAACTCTCAGCTATGTTTTGTCTTATTTTACAAGACAGTTGTATAAATAAAGTTGTAGATGTATCATGTACCATGTATTTGGCAACCCAAGATGGGTGATGTATACCTATTTTGGGGGGCGTCACAGTTGGTATTAGAGCTTAGGGATATGATCCCTGAATGAGATGTGAGACTAGAACTAGGAGGGGAGAGACGGGTAAATCCTTCTCTAGTATAACCTACCTAAGCTTATTTGTTATTTAATTGGTTGGTCAGAGTATATGGATAATATATGGCATGTCAATTAACCCTTATTTTGTGACAATGTTTGAGAATGACATCTGAAAATGTTGAGATAAGCAATGAAGAACATGAGATCGTTGAGTCACCGACGATCAATAACTAGGATAATGTGCATCAGGAAGGCAATAATCCTCGTGTAAACAACAACACCGACCAAATGATGAACGATGGTATGTTTAAGAACTTTTTAGAATTTATGCAAAACTAAACGAGAGAGACTCCTGTTCATAATGCAGGTGGAGTCAATGAAAACTCATGGTTGGTCACTGTTAAGCAGTTCAAGGAGCTTGGACCACCGGAGTTTTTGGGAAAGCCAGAACCACTTAAGGCAGAGACGTGGATTAAGCAGATCACCAAGATATTTGATGTCTTGGGTGCTCCGAGGAGCAAAAGGTTCCCTTTGCCACCTTCATGTTGCGAGAAGAGGCAGATCATTGGTGGAAATCTGTAAAACGTACCCAGCCTGCCGTACTGAGGATGTCTTGGAAGAAGTTCCAAGAATTGTTCAACGACAAGTACTTTCAGTAAAGTATTTGTCACATGAAGGAGGTTGAATTTATCAAGCTGGAGCAAAATAATATGACCGTATCGCAGTACAAGGCTAAATTTGCGGAGTTATCCCGGTTTGCATCCCATTTGGTCGATAATGAGGAGCGAATGACGCGAATGTTTCTAAGAGGTTTCAAACCTGAAATACGTCAATACCTTATTTCTCACAAACTTTGTTTATATTCAGATGTTGTGAATAGAGCTTAGTTAGTGGAGCGCGATAATGAGTCAACACAACCAAAAGGTAACGACCAACAACACGATAATAATCATACCGGTGGCAATGACCATCGGAATAATGATAACAATCGTGGGGGAAATTATCATGCCAAGAATGGTAGCCACTTCGGTGGTAATCATGACCAAGATAATAGAAGTGAAAATTTCAAGAAGAGAATGTTCAATAATGATGGAAATACAGCAACACCAGCACCCGTTTCCAAGGAAGGAGAACGACCACCGGTTGTATGTTTCAAATGTGGACAAAAGGGACACATCCGTCCAAATTTTACGCAGCAACCCAAAGCGTGTTTCAATTGGGGAAGAGAAGGTCATCTAAATCAATTTTGTCGTGTAGTGAAGTTAAGTCCAGTTGGGATAGTGACGCTAAAGGATGTCCCAGACAAGTCAAAGCCGGTAGTTTAAGTTAGAGCATTTGTCAAGGAACCCGAAAAAAGTTATAACGGGTAAGTTAATCATAAACTCTTGCGAAGTATATACCTTGTTAGATACCGGTTCTACCCATTTTTTTAATTTCACCTAGTTGTGTTCAACGTTTGAACTTGACTCTTGAAAAATTAGATTTTGACTTATCTGTTGAAACTCCGTTAGGAGAAACCTTCATTACATCAACTGTTTATAAGTCTTGTTTGATTCAAATCGGCACCCTCACGTTACCTGTCAATCTTATCTTTTTGAAAATACTTACATTTGATGTAATTTTAGGAATCGACTGGTTAACTACTCATCATGCAAAAATTGATTATTTTCGTAAGGTTGTTAGCTTTCATATTCCTAACCAACCTATTATGCGAATTCAAGCAACCAAACCACTAAAGTCAATCACTGTCATATCAAGCCATAAAGCTATTCGTTTATTAAAAAACGGACGTCAAGCTTTCTTAGCCACGTCACAGATTTAAACAAAAATACGTCAGATTTGAATGATATTTTTATTGTTAATAAGTTTCCTGACGTATTCTTGAAGACTTCTTAGCCTACCCCTAGAGCGTGAAATCAAATTTTGTATTGACCCCAGTATAAAATCCATTTCTAAAATCCTCAAATATTTTCTTCACCCAAAACGAACATAATATACGCCAAAGACGTTGGCTCGAGCTATTGAAGGTTACGACTATACCATTCAATATCATTATGGAAGAGCGAACGTGGTAGCTGACGCGTTGAGTAGAATATCGTATGCGTTTACGAGTGCGATGTTGTTAACAAGTGATGAAGACTTGTTGTTTATTTGATGTATTTATGTTTCAGAGTTATGTTAAAATTGCGTCAAGTGTTTATACGTGAAACCTTTAACATTCATAAGACTATGGATTATTCTTCTCGTACTTAGGGGATCAGCCCATAGTACCATACTGTGCACAATATCTTAACGCTAAAGCATAATTAATCACCTATAACAGGGTTGTTCATCTCAGTTTGACATTAGAGTCCGCACCAAAGGAAGTTTGGTTTGGATAAGTTCAACAATGGTTCTGAAATTTAGAACGTTAATCAACTATGGACTAATCGAATCAATAAGGGTTCACTAGTCTTACAAGGTTCAACAATAATTGATATTCAGTTTGAATAATAAAGTTCAAGATGTATACAATCGAATAAGTATTGTATAACAGGAATTATGCTTTTAAAGAATGATAACATCTAATATGAAATATTGACTTGAACAATAATAAATAAGATAGAATAAGGAACTTGCTATATGTAAAGAAACAAGATTTAGGAACTTGCCTCGTACGTAAGCTAAACGATTACTACTTCTATTCACCATAAGTCCTACACACATACCATATGTATTCACGACATTCATTAGTTACATTTTCACTTAATATAACTCCACTTTATTTAAAAAATCATTACCCTTCTAATTTAATTACTTAATTAAATTAGAATATTTTTATTCCCTTACTATTATTACACTCGAATAAATTATTTCATAATAATTTCCATCGAATATTTATTTTATTCCATAAATATTTTAATTAAAATATTCAATTTATTTTATAAATATTTTAATAATAATTTCTATCGAATATTTATTTTATTCCATAAATATTTTTACTGAAATATTTATTTATTGGATAAATATTTTAATAATAATTTACATCGAATATTTATTTTATTCCATAAATATCTTAATTAAAATATTCATTTTATTTGATAAATATTTTAATATAATTTTCATCGAATATTTAATTTATTCCATAAATATTTCAATTAAAATATCCATTTCTTTGATAAATATTTTAAGTAATTATTTTTAATTATTATTATTATTTTTATTATTTATTATTTATTTTATTATTATTTTTAATTTTTTTTGCTCGTCGGGGCGGGGTTATTTAGTTTGGTAACAGCCGCCGGGGGCGGAGTTACCCAGACTCAGTTTCTGCAGTTTCTACAGTTCGCGAACACATAACAAGGCCAATTTAGGCCAAAAAATCTCACACAAATTCAACCATATGTTCTCGTGAAGATCACAGAATATGGCCTTAATTTCCAATTTCCTTGTCCATACATTAATTTAAGCATACCCAGATACTATAATTCATCTATGATCATTACCTAACCTTTCTAACATGATTTTAACAACCTAATTCATATAATTACTTGAATCAAAACACATAATTTTACAGTTTTTATGAAAAACTCCATTTTCACATTATTAACGAAATCAACTACTGTGAACTCGTTTTTCGACCAAATCAGTCCGTTTAAGTTTCGTTCTTTTCATTCTTACATGTATAAACAAAATCATTCATCAATTTACCAATTAATATGCAATTTAAACATAAATTTTTGTACTTACAAGCCATATTCATATATTTTTCTCTGTAAACTATAGAATTCCAATTAACCCATAATTACATGAATTTAATCATTGTGATTCATGTATACATGATATATAATATGTTATGAACAATTTTTAATACATATAGAGACATATAATCAGAAATTATAAAATTTCCCATTCATTGAGAACTCAGTTGGGAGAAAAATATAATACGTGAAATACTAAAACTAGATTAGGGTTTACCCTTGCTTTCTATGTTTGAAGGCGATACCAACTTGAATTCTCCAATTCTCTCTAATCAATTCTCTCAATTTCTGTAAAATCCCAAATTTTAGGAATAAAGATTTAATTTTCTCGAAATATTTTTTAATATTATGGCGTGGATTTTATATAATGTTATAGTTGTGGGTAATATTTACAAATTTTGCAAAGTACGCAAGTTGTTATATAATATTCTATTGGTCGGGGAATATTCATTTTAACAGGGAATATTCGTACAACGGCACAATCATTGGTGGACCCCCACAACAGAATTATTGTTGGATTGAGAAAATGACAAAAATACTTTATGAAAATAACGGCGGAAGTTTTACCGTTAACTGTTGAACTACCCGATAGTAAAAATACAGTAATACGCATGGTTGCATAGTAGCACACGGTACTAATTATTGATGCTTACGTGAGAAGTCACTCAGTTATACTCAATTATTGCTACAATAATTGTTGCATCATATCTATCATATTATTGATTTGATTATTGTCGTAGTATCATATGCATAATATGTTATTTTATTAAATCAATAATTGAGACGATAAAGTTATCATATTATTAAATTGCAATATTTACAATGCCTAGAAGTTCTGTCAAGGAGAGGTTTGGTCACCTAATTGCGCACCAATAGCGAAAAATCCTTATTGGAAAGCCCCCTCTTTCCTAGGAACGACCTGGTTGATAAATATTGTGAGTTATAATATTAATAATGAATGTTATTAAAATTGAAGTTGTGTTCGGAGTTGAATTTGGAGACGCGAACGTGATATTTGAGTCTGGAACGATGAAATTAGTAAAAATAGTCTATAAACACAAAATTTTCCAGAATTCACTATTTGGTCAAAAAAGTCAACAGTTGACTTTTTCAGGAAAAGTCAAACTTTGATATTTCAAAATTTATATTTTTGATAAAAATGGTTTCATTGTGTTGGAATTAATTTTGTTAGTGAAAATCGATAATTATTTCGATAATAATTGATGTCTGGAGGTTATATTGACCCATCGGGTATTTAACCGGATATATGAGTAATTGATTGCTATTATTTCACATGATTATAACTATTTGTTCACATGTGTATACTATTGTTTCACATTCTTGTTACTATTAGGGGAGTTGGTGCATGATTAATAATACTTGCATGACTAAGTTAAAAATGGAGGTATAGATGGAGGTACTATACTATAATTCGTATTTTCAGATGTCTAGAACTATTTATTCGCATAATTTACTATTGAATCACATTATTTACTATTAGGGGAGGTGGTGCAAGTTTGATAATACTTCCATGACTAAATTAAAAATAAAGGAAAAGTTGGAGTTATTGTACTGTAATTTTTCTAGCCCCAAAACGTGCAATTATCGAAACTATATTTTTCTATAAATAGAAGCTCATTCTTCCTTCATTTCTCACCAATTCACAAAATCTTTAGAGCGATTATTATAGAGAGAAATTATAGAAAGAAGAAGAGAAGTCTGCTACCTCACTATTCCAGTATCTAGTTTTTCCAAGGTAGGGAGTATTATTTCTTTCTTATCCATGAAGAGAACTTCTGTTATTCTATTCTTTATTATTCTATTAGAATAACATGTATACGTGGGCTACCCTATACTTGGTGAAATTCTTCTGTTATTCCATTCTTTATCATTCTGTTGGAACATCCTGTCTGTGCGTTCTACGCCGGACCTGGTTCCGTCTTTATTATTCTGTTGGAATATCCTGTTTGTGCGTTTTACGCTGGACCTGATTCCGTCTTTATTATTCTGTTGGAATATCATGTTTGTGCGTTTTACGCCGGACCTGGTTCCATTAATTATTATTCTGTTGGAATAACCTGCCTGTGCGGTCTATCGCATGTCTGGTGATTTCTTTTGTTATTCCATTCCTTGTTATACTCAGTTGGTTAAAGTGTTGACTTCTATACTCCATGAAATTAGTGGAATATCCTTGATATTTGCGCTTCATCCAATATCTTTTCATGGAAATATTCTTCTGACCATTCTTGAATTTTACTCTACAAAGCAGTATCATGTTGACAATTTGGGCAGTATTAGTTCCTGTATAAATTAATTCTTGAACTTGTTTTATTGAATTCTTATATCATTGTCATCATCCTCATGTTTATATTTTTTGAAAGTCATCTGTGGCCTATAGTGCATAGATGAACTTGGTATGATTATAACCAGGGATTATTCAGTGTAATCATGACCGTAATATTACAAATGATGTGGTAAAAGTCCTCATTGGCCCGTTGTGCATTGATGGACAGTTGTTGGCATGATCATGACCATTATTGAATACACAAATATTCTTGGCCCGTAGTGCATGGATAATTGTTGTCGTGATACTAAAGAATATCCTTGGTCTTAGTGCAGGGGTGATTCAATGATGTGGATTATTTATTAAGCTGAGTCCCAGCGATAAAAGTGATGAAAAACCTTTTAAATCATAAAAGATAGTAGATTTTATTCTCTACTTGACTCTTTTAATGGATTGCTTGTTCCACTGCAGTTAAACTTGGTGGTTGTTATAATGTATCAGTTTAACACTGTTGAAGGCTAACGATAATATATTCTACATTATCTTAGTCATAATATTTCCTACTGGGCTAGTTGAGCTCACCCTTTTACTTTTATTGTTCTCTTCAGGAAATGAGAACGTAACAGGGACTAGTCGGGGAACGGAGTGACGAACCAGATGATAGCATTAGTAGTCCTCACTATTCACTGAAATAGTGGAAAATAAATGTAATGAGGTCTCCTTTTGAGTTTGTATATTGTCTAGATGTATACCTATTTTGGGGGCATCACAGTTGGTATCAAAGCTTAGGGATATGATCCCTGGCTAAGATGTGAGACTAGAAGTAGGAGGGGAGAGATGGGGAATTCCTTCGCTAGTATGACCTACTTAAGTTTATTTGGTATTTAATTGGTTGGTCAGAGTATATGGATAATATGTTGCATGTCAATTAACCCTTATTTTGTGGCAGTATTTGAAAATGGCATCCGAGAATATTGAGAATAGCAATGGAGCACAAGAGACCGTTGAATCTCCACAGATCAATAATCAGAATAATGTGCATCAGGAAGGCGACAATCCTCATGAAAACAAAAACACTGACCAAATGATGAACGATGGAATGTTCAGGGGCTTTATGTAATTCATGCAACATTAGGCGAGAGCGGCTCCTGTCCAAAATGTAGGTGGAAACACTGGAAACTCTCAGACGGTTACCTTTAAACAGTTCAAGGAGCTGGGACCACCGGAGTTTATTGGAGAGCCAAAACCACTTAAGGCTGAAGCATGGATAAAGCAGATCACCAAGATATTTGATTTCTTGGGATGCTCCGAGGACCAAAAGGTTCCCTTCGCCGCCTTCATGTTGCGTGAAGAGGCAGATTACTGGTGGGAATCTATAAAACGTACCCAGCCAGACGCACTCAAGATGTCTTGGGAGAAGTTCCAAGAGCTATTCAACGACAAGTACTTTCCTGAAAGTATTCGTCACATGAAGGAGGTGGAGTTTATCAAGTTGGAACAAAACAATATGACCGTGTCGTAATACGAGGCTAAATTTGCGGAGTTATCCCGGTTTGCATCCCATTTGGTCGATAATGAGGAGCGAATGACGCGAATGTTTTTAAGAGGTTTGAAATCGGAGATACGTTAATATCTTATTTCTCATAAACTGTGTTTGTACTCAGATGTTGTAAATAGAACTCAGTTATTGGAGCGCGGTAACGAGTCAATGCAACCAAGAGAAAGCATCCAACAACATGAAAGTACCAGTGGTAACAGTCATCGAAACGGTGACAACAAGCGTGGAGGGAATCAACATGCTAGAAATGGTAACCACTTCGGTGGTAATCATAACCAAAACAATAAAAATGGACATTTCAAGAAAAGGAGATTCAATAATGATGGAAAGACGTTAGCACAAGCACCCGTTGTTAAGGAAGGAGAACGACCACCTATCATATGCTTCAAATGCGGAGGGGAGGGACACATCAGTCCAAACTGCGCGATGTTGTCCAAAGTATGTTATAATTGTGGAAGGAAAGGTCACTTAGCTCGATTTTGTTGTTCACCAAAGACAAGTTCAGCTAGGATGGAGGCACCAAAGGCCGTCCCAAAAAAGTCAAAGCCGGTAGTGCAAAGGAGAGCGTTTGTAGTGACCTCCCAGAAAGCAAGGAACCTGAACGAGGTTATCACGTGTAAGCTTATCATAAATTCTTGCGAAGTCTATACCTTATTAGATACCGGTTCTACCCATTCTTTTATCTCTCTTGCTTGCGCTCAACATTTAAATTTGACCCCAGAGAAGTTAGACTTTGACTTATTGGTTAAAACTTCGTTAGTAGAAACCTTCGTTACTGTGACCCCCCAAAATAGGTATACATCACCCATTCTGAGTTGTCAATACACGGTTTAGAAACAACTACAACTTTATTATTACAACATGTAAACTATGAGTTTAAATACAGATATTGCCATCTAGACAATATCCACATACAAATAAATTCCCATCATAATTATTGATACATTATTTTACAAAAATGGTGAGGACTACTAAACAACTTTCTCTAGAACCTTCATTCCATACCCCGACTTGTACTCGCTATATTCTCACCTCCTGAGAAGAAAAATGGAACAAAAAGGAAAAGGGTGAGCTCAACTAGCCCAGTAAAGAATATTATGACTAAGATAATATACAACAAATTATCGTTAGTCTTCAACAGGAAAAAATCTGATAGAATACAATAGACAACAAATGTTAAATCAATATTCGCAGCGGAAAATATTAATTCATAGAAGAGTTACGTAGAGGATGAAATCTACTAATGTCTATGAATTTAACAGTCCATTAACAGTATTTTTATTTTTATCCCTGTAACATCAATCAATGAACCTCTTGATTCTTATATTCATCCTTGCACTACAGGCCAAGGATATTCATTAGTTGGTCATGTTCATCTAAACACCTGTTCATCTTTGCACTACGGGCCAAAGATATTCATCAGAAATCATTCATTTTTGCACTACAGGCCAAAGATATTCAATAACATCATCATTTAAGACCGAGGATGATGAAAAATATTTTTAAAGAAACGAATCAAGTGAAACAAAATGACAAGGATTAAGGATTAAAGATTTGTACTTTGTCGAAGCATGAGAACACATCCTAACCGTTTGCCGAAGCATCGCTGTAGATAACAAATCCATCCGAACCAGATGGTATTGTTAGAACAGGTGCCGAAATAAGTCTCCTTTTAAGATCTTGGAAACTCTTCTCGCATTCCTCGCTCCAAATGAATTTTGTATCCTTCTGAGTTAGATGAGTTAACGGAGTAGCGATTCGAGAAAACCCTTCCACGAATCTCCGATAATAACCAGCTAAGCCCAAAAAACTACGTACTTCAGTCACCGTCTTCGGTTGCTCCCAACTTTGTATTGCTTCAATCTTCACCGGGTCCACAGATACTTCATGTTTTGACACCACGTGCCCAAGGAATGCTACTTCCTCAAGCCAGAACTCGTATTTCTTTAACTTGGCATAAAGCATATTTTCACGAAGCCTTTGGAGTACCTGCTTCAAATGGTGCTCATGATCTTCACGGCTTTTGGAATATATGAGATTGTCATCAATAAAGACAACAACGAATTGATCCAAATAATCCTTGAATACTCGGTTCATCATATCCATGAAAGACGCAGGAGCATTAGTCAATCCGAAAGACATGACTAAAAATTCATAATGCCCATACCGAGTTCTGAAGGTAGTCTTTGGAATATCCTCAGTTCTAATTTTTAGCTGATGATATCCAGAACGAAGATCGATTTTTGAAAAGAATTGTGCTCCTTGCAACTGGTCAAACAAGTCATCAATACGAGGTAGAGGATACCTATTCTTGATAGTGACATGGTTCAATTCCCGATAGTCAATACAAAGTCGCATACTCCCGTCTTTCTTCTTTACAAATAAAACAGGAGCACCCCAAGGAGATGTACTAGGACGAATGAAACCGATGTCCAACAACTCCTGTAGTTGGACTTTTAACTCCTGAAGTTCACTAGGAGCCATTCGATATGGGGTTTTAGAAATGGGCTTTGTACCAGGTTCAAGATCAATAAAGAATTCAACTTCACGTTCTGGGGGTAGACCGGGAAGTTCTTCAGGAAATACGTCAGGAAAGTCAATAACAATAGGAATATTATTCAATTTTGACGTGTCTTTATTTAAATCCATAACATGGGCTAAGAAAGCTTGACATCCGTTTTTCAATAAACGAATAGCTTTATGATTAGATATGATAGTGATTGATTTTAATGGTTTAGTTGCCTGAATTCGAACAACAGGTTGATTAGGAATATAAAAACTAACAACCTTACGAAAATAATCAATTTTGGCATGATGAGTAGTTAACCAATCAATCCCTAAAATCACATCAAAAGCAAGTATCTTTAAAGATATAAGGTCAACAGGTAAGGTGATGGTGCCAACTTGAATCAAACAAGATTTATAAACAGTGGATGTGATGAAAGTTTCTCCTAATGGAGTTTCCACAGATAGGTCAAAGTCTAATTTCTCTGGAGTCAAGTTTAAACGTTGAGCGCAAGCAGGAGAGATAAATGAATGGGTAGCACCGGTATCAAGTAGGGTATAAACTTCGCAATAATTTATAAATAGCTTACCCGTGATCACCTCGTTTGGGTTCCTCGCATTATGACCAGTCACAACAAACGCTCTTCCAGGAACCGTTGACTTTGACTTTTCTGGGACAGTCTTTTGAGTCATCGTCCCCGCTGGAATTGGTTTCGCTACCGTACAATCTCGAGCGATATGTCCTTCCTTTCCACAATTATAACATACCTTGAACTGTTGTGGGCAGTTTGGACTGATATGTCCCTCTTTCCCGCACTTATAGCATATGACCGGTGGTCGTTCTCCTCCCTTAGAACCAGTTACTGCTGGCGCTGATGTCTTCACATGGTCATTGTTGAATTTTCTCTTCTTGAAATCTCCCCCCGACTCGCTTCTTCTATTTTCATGGCCATAATTACCACCAGAGTGGTTACCATTTTTGTCCGTCTTTTTCTTTCTCCACTGGTTGTCGTTGTTTTGTTGACTGCTATCTCTAGTATTATCCTGATTGTGGTACCTCGATTGACCGTACTCGGTATCTCGCTCCAACAATTGAGCCCTATTAACAGCATCTGAATAGAGAGAAAATTTATGAGAAATGAGATATTGCCGTATACCGGGTTTCAAACCTCTCAGAAACATCCGCGTCATACGTTCCTCATTCTCCACCAAATGAGGTGCAAACCTGGATAACTCTGCAAACTTTGCCTCGTACTGAGACACCGTCATGTTGTTCTGCTCCAGTCTAATAAACTCCACTTCCTTCATATGACGAACACTTTCAGGGAAATATTTGTCATTAAATAATTTCTGAAACGTCTCCCAAGACATGCTGAGTGCGGCTGGATGGGTACGCTTCACAGACTCCTACCAGTAGTCTGCCTCGCCACGGAACATAAAGGTGGCGAACGGAACCTTCTGTTCCTCCGTGCATCCCAAGACATCGAATATCTTGGTAATTTGCTTGACCCATGTTTCCGCAATGATCGGATCTGGCTTTCCCTTAAATTCTGGTGGTCCCAACTCTTTGAACTGCTTGGCTGTGACAACTCGTGAATTGCTATCATTTCCTCATGTATTTTGAACACGAGTCTCCCTCGTCTGATTTTGCATGAACTGCAAAAAGCTTCTAAACATTGCGTCGTTCATCGTCTGATCAGTGGTGTTGTTCACAGGAGGAACATTGCCAGCCTGTTGCACGTTCTCCTCGTTAGTAAGTACATGTATCTCCACGGTCTCATTAACTCCACTGTTAACATTCTCGGTTGCCATTCTTAAATACTGCCATAAAACAAGGGTTAATTAAGCAAATCACATATCACATAATATCCCTATATACTGACCAACTAACAAATAAGCTTAGGTAGGACACACTAGCGAATGAATTACTCGTCTCTCCCCTCCTAGTTCTATTCCCCGATCTCCGCCAGAGATCATATCCCTAAGCTCTGATACCAACTGTGACACCCCCAAAATATGTATACATCACCCATTCTGAGTTGTCAATACACGGTTCAGAAACAACTACAACTTTATTATTACAACATGTAAACTATGAGTTTAAATACAGATATTGCCATCTAGACAATATCCACATACAAATAAATTCCCATCATAATTATTGATACATTATTTTACAAAAATGGTGAGGACTACTAAACAACTTTCTCTAGAACCTTCATTCCATACCCCGACTTGTACTCGCTATATTCTCACCTCCTGAGAAGAAAAATGGAACAAAAAGGAAAAGGGTGAGCTCAACTAGCCCAGTAAAGAATATTATGACTAAGATAATATACAACAAATTATCGTTAGTCTTCAACAGGGAAAAATCTGATAGAATATAATAGACAACAAATGTTAAATCAATATTCGCAGCGGAAAATATTAATTCATAGAAGAGTTACGTAGAGGATGAAATCTACTAATGTCTATGAATTTAACAGTCCATTAACAGTATTTTTATTTTTATCCCTGTAACATCAATCAATGAACCTCTTGATTCATATATTCATCCTTGCACTACAGGCCAAGGATATTCATCAGTTGGTCATGTTCATCTAAACACCTGTTCATCTCTGCACTACGGGCCAAAGATATTCATCAGAAATCATTCATCTTTGCACTACAGGCCAAAGATATTCAATAACATCATCATTTAAGACCGAGGATGATGAAAAATATTTTTAAATAAACGAATCCAGTGAAACAAAATGACAAGGATTAAGGATTAAAGATTTGTACTTTGTTTTATCCACGTCCAAAAATACCTCAAAAATAATCATAGTGTTGTAAAATTCAAGAATGATCAAAACATGGATACAATCAAAGCTAGTATCCAGAATAGATATTTTGGACGAAAAGAAAAATTTTTATTTTTCGATGAATAGTGCCGTATTCGTGAATAGTGCTGTATACGTGAATAGTGCCGTATACGTGAATAGTAACTCTGACACCAAAAGTTCCAAATTTGATAAAAACTTCAGATCAATATTTCAGCATAATGATATTGAAGAAATAATATCATTACGAAAAAAAATAATATCCCTTACCTCGGAAAGACAGTACTTCTAACTGGAATACTGGATATAGGCTATATCTTGAACTTTCACCGTATAGCAATACTCAAAGTATACTCAAAATACTCACAAGAATACGCTCGATAATATAGAAAGAGAAAACTTCAGTTTCTGGTGTGATTTTCAATTCTAACCTAAGCACCTATTTATAGGAAATTGCTTAGAACACCAAAGCAGAAAATTTATTATAATAATAATATATATATAAATTTTCTACGCCCATTCTTAGAATCTGAAAATCTGAATACAAACCACATGCTCCTTTCTAGAAGAAGTAAAAAAAACATTTTTTATAAAATAAATAATTAAAACTTCCCAAAATCAATTATTTCGGAGCTTCGGAACTTCAATAATTCATAATAAATAGTCCTTTTGTCAGAAAATTCAAATCTCGCGTGTTTTTATAGGAAATTCAATTCTCTATAACTTTGCAGAAGAAAGTTTTTCCAAATTCCAAACAGAAATTGGCCGAAATCCACAAACGGGTGATTTTAGAGGCTATAATCACATTTCAGTCAATAAATGGGGTTCACCGACATGTTTAACATGTTTTAAATATTTATTGCAACAAAAATACTCTTCCTCCTTGTATACTCATATATCCCACATTCGTTGTAAAAATATCACTATTATTATATTATTAAAATATAATAATATATATATTTAAATAAATTATTTTATCAGAAAAAGATAAAATATTAATTTTCAACAATTGTCACATTAAAAATTTTCTCCATCTATATCCACATAAAATCAATATTTTCCTCATCATATGAATCAATAATTAATTATTCACAAATAATATTACAGAATCACAATATTGACAACCAGGCAGTTCCTAGGAAAGAGGGGGCTTTCCAATAAGAATTTCTCCTTACTGGCGCGCAATTAGGTGACCAAACCTCTCCTTAGACAGAACTTTCTAGACATTGCCAATAATGTTATCTAATAATATTATTCAGATAATATGAATTATTGTTTCGATAATGAAAAATACTGTGTAATGACAATTATTGAAACAACAGCAATATAAAATATCAACGCAACAATTATTGAATCAATAAAATAAAATACTGAACAGTAATTACTGTAACCATTATTGAGTAGTGCCTTCTTACGTAAGAATCAATAATTGGTGCAATACCGTGTGCTACTGTGCAACAACGCGTATTACTGTGTTTTAACCACCGGGTATTCCAACAGTATAAACGGTAACAACTACGCTGTTATTTTTAAACAACTTATATTTGTCGTTTTCTTCCTCCAATCGCTTTCCGTTATGGGGCCCACACATGTCTGCGCCGTCGTACGAATATTCCCCGACAGTACGAATATTCCACGACCAAACGAATATTCCCCAACAACAATGAATATTTTATAACCACTTGCTTATTTTGAAATATTTGCGTATTTTACCCATAACTATCCACATTAATCACATCAACCCTTAATATTTCAAAATAATAATTAGAGGAAATTAAATTTTATTTATTAATTATTTGGGGTCTTACAGTTACCTCCACTGTTTATAAATCTTGTTTGATTCAAATCGACACTTTCACGTTACTTGTCTATCTTACCTCTTTAAAAATACTTACATTTGACGTGATTCTAGGGATTGATTGGTTAACTACTCATCATGCTAAAATTGATTATTTTCGTAAGGTTGTTAACTTTCATATTCCTAATAAACCTATTATGTGAATTCAAGCGACCAAACCATTAAAATCAATCACGGTCATCTCAAGCCATAAAGCTATTCGTTTATTGAAAAATGGATGTCAAGCTTTCTTAGCTCATGTCACGAATTTAAACAAAAATTCGTCAGATTTGAAGGATATTTCTATTGTTAATAAATTTCCTAACGTATTCTCTGAAGAACTTCCTGGCCTACCCCCAGAGCGTGAAGTTGAATTTTGTATCGACCTTGAACCCGGTACAAAACCCATTTCCAAAGCCCCGTATTGAATGGCTCCTATTGAACTTCAGGAGTTAAAAACCCAATTTCAGGAATTGTTAGACATTGGTTTCATTCGTCCTAGTACGTCTCCTTGGGGTGCTCCTGTTCTATTTGTGAAGAAGAATGATGGGAGTATGCGACTTTGTATTGATTATCGGGAGTTGAATCATGTCACCATCAAAAATAGGTACCCATTGCCACGTATTGATGACCTGTTTGATCAGTTACAAGGAGCACAATTTTTTTCAAAGATCGATCTTCATTCTGGATATCATCAGCTGAAGGTTAAAACCGAGGATATTCCAAAGACCGCCTTCAGAACTCGGTACAGGCATTATGAATTCTTAGTCATGTCTTTTGGATTGACTAATGCTCCTGCTGCCTTTATGGATATGATGAACCGAGTATTTAAGGAATATTTAGATCACTTTGTAGTCGTCTTTATTGATGACATCCTTATTTATTCCAAAACCCGTGAAGATAATGAGCAACACTTGAGGCTGATACTCCGAAAGCTTCGTGAATATAAGCTTTATGCCAAGTTGAAAAAATGCGAGTTCTGGCTTGAGGAAGTAGCATTCCTTGGGCACGTGGTATCAAGTCATGGAATATCTATTGACCCAACAAAGATTGAAGCTATTCAAAGCTAGGAGCAACCTAAATCAGTGACCGAAGTACGTAGCTTTATCGGCTTAGCTAGTTATTATCGGAGATTCATAGAAGGGTTTTCTCGAATCGCTACTCCACTAACTCAGCTGACTCGAAAAGATACAAAGTTCAGTTGGAGCGAGGAATGTGAGAAGAGTTTTCAAGAACTCAAGAGGAGACTCATTTCAGCACATGTTCTGACAATACCATCTGGTTTGGAGGGATTTGTCATCTACAGTGATGCTTCAGGCAAAGGGTTAGGATGTGTTCTCGTGCAACATGGGAAAGTCAAGCCTATGCCTCACGACAACTCAAAGAATTTGAGAGGAATTATCCTACTCATGATCTAGAGTTGGCAACTGTTGTCTTCGCACTAAAGATTTGGAGGCATTACTTGTATAGGGAGAAAGTGGTGATCTTTACAGATCATAAAAGCCTCAAATATTTCTTCACTCAAAAGGAACTCAACGACGTTGGCTGGAACTGTTGAAAGATTATGATCATACCATCCAATACCATCTTGGAAAAGCGAACGTGGTAGCTGACGCATTGAGTAGAAGATCATATGCGGGTACGAGTGCAATATTCACAACACAAAAGCCCATTTTGTGTGACTTGCAAAGGATGGAGATAGAGTTAAAGACTCTAGGGACCCACATGAAGATAGCTAATATACGAGTAGAATCGAATTTAATCGATAAAGTTAAAGCCGCTCAAGTTACATACTCGGAGCTGATGAATGGGAAGAAGAAGGTTCAAGAGGGCATTATTCTAGAAGCAAGAATTGATGAAGAGAGAAGATCTCAACCCTCGATTTAATTGGCCCATTTGAAATCCTCGATCGAGTAGGAACTATGACTTATAGACTCATTTTACCGCCACATATGTTACGTGTTTATAACGTTTGTCACATATCGATGTTACGTAAATATGTGGATGACCCGAACCACATTATTGATTTATAACCGGACGAAATAGCGGATAATTTAACGTATGAAGATGTACCTGTTAAAATCCTGGAATATATTCTACGCTTAAAGGTTATACCTCAAGAGTTAGAATCTGGTGAAGTGTACTCATCTGTTCGGCATACCAGGTACGTACGTAAATTTTGAGGGCGAAATTTCATAAGGAGGGGAGATTGTAAAATCCCAAATTTTACGAATAAAGATTTAATTTTCTCGAAATATTTTTTTAATATTATGGTGTGGATTTGATATAATGTTATAGTTGTGGGTAATATTTACAAATTTTGCAAAGTACGCAAGTTGTTATATAATATTCGATTGGTCGGGGAATATTCGTTTTAACAGGGAATATTCGTACAACGGCACAATCATTGGTGGACCCCCACAACGGTATTATTGTCGGATTAAGAAAATGACAAAAATACTTTATGAAAATAACGGCGAAAGTTTTACCGTTAACTGTTGAACTACCCGGTAGTAAAAGTACAGTAATACGCGTGGTTGCATTGTAGCACGCTGTATTGATTATTGATGCTTACGTGAGAAGTCACTCAGTTAAACTCAATTATTGCTACAGTAATTGCTGCATCATATCTCTCATATTATTGATTCGATTATTGTCGTAGTATCATCCGCATAATATGTTATTTAATTAAATCAATAATTGAGACGACAAAGTTATTCATATTATTAAATTGCAATATTTATAATGTCTAGAAGTTCTGTCAAGGAGAGGTTTGGTCACCTAATTGCGCGCCAATAGGGAGTAATCCTTATTTGAAAGCCCCCTCTTTCCTAGGAACGACCTGGTTGATAAATATTGTGAGTTATAATATTAATGATGAATGTTATTAAAATTTAAGTTGTGTTCGGAGTTGAATTTGGAGATGCGAACGTGATATTTGAGTCTGGAACGATGAAATTAGTAAAAATAGTCTATAAACACAAAATTTTCCAGAATTCACTATTTGGTCAAAAAGTCAACAGTTGACTTTTTCGAGAAAAGTCAAACTTTGAAATTTCAAAATTTATATTTTTGATAAAAATGGTTTCATTGTGTTACAATTAATTGTGTTAGTGAAAATCGATAATTATTTCGATAATAATTGATGTCTAGAGGTTATATTGACAAATCGGGTATTTAACCGGATATATGAGCGATTGATTGCTATTATTTCACATGATTATAACTATTTGTTCACATATGTATACTATTGTTTCACATTCTTGTTACTATTAGGGGAGTTGGTGCAAGATTGATAATACTTGCATGACTAAGTTAAAAATGGAGGTATAGATGGAGGTACTATAATGTAATTCGTATTTTCGCATGTCTAGAACTAATTATTCACATAATTTACTATTGAATCACATTATTTACTATTTGTAGATTTTATTCCCTACTTGACTCTTTTAATGGATTGCTTGTTCCACTGCAGTTAAACTTGATGGTTGTTATATTGTATCAATTTAACACTGTTGAAGGCTAACAATAATATATTCTGCATTATCTTAGTCATAATATATCCTACTAGGCTAGTTGAGCCCACCCTTTTACTTTTATTGTTCTCTTCAGTAAATGAGAACGTAGCAGAGACTAGTCGAGGAACGGAGTGACGGACCAGATGATAGCATTAGTAGTCATCACTATTCAGTGAAATAGTGGAAAATAAATGTAATAATATTGAATTTGAGTTTGTATATTGTCTAGACGATAATATTTGTATTAAAACTCACAGCTTATGTTTTGTCATACTTTACACGACAGTTGTATAATTAAGTTATATTTATATTCTGTACCATATATTTGGCGACTCAGAATAGGTGATTTATACCTATTTTGGGGGCGTCACAATTTCTCTCTATACTCTCAGGTTTTTTTTTCTCTGATGAACTTTCCCAGACTTGAAAAAAAATGAATGAACGAAGAACTTGAAGGCGTACAGATAAACTAACGATGTTGTGGTCAGTTAATCCCTTCGTGGGTTAACTGGCCAACAGCCCTTAAGGCCTTGTTTGGCTAGTCTTTAAAAGGCTATTTCCCAATTAATTTAATTAACCTCTTATTATATAGTCTAATAATGTCACACTCATTTAAGCAATTAATCAAATATCTTATTTAATTTAATTTAAATAAAATATAATAATTTCTCACTAACTCATATAGTCACATAATTAAATTCTCATTTATTAATTATGTCAAATCATTAAATTTATAATTAATTATTAAATTAATTAGTATAACATTAAGCTTATTAATTAATTCATTTAATCAAATAAGGTCAATTAAATACATACTTTGAATATAAAAATTCTCCACATTAATTTAATCAATGTAACACATATAATTAAATTAATCTACCATAATTTCATCAATTAATTATTTAACCCAATAATTAAATCATCAAAAAATATTTATTTAATTTAATAAATATTCCAATTAAATTACAAAAATCCCACTAGTCACACCCCAACTAGTCCTAGCTATATTCTCATTTCCTGAAGAGAACAATGAAAGAAAAGGGTGAGCTAAACTAGCCCGATAAAGAATATTATGACTAAGATAATGCAGAATAATTTATCCTTAGGCTTTAATAGTATAAAAATTGATAGAATACAATAAACAACAAGTTTAACTGCAGCGAAACAAGCAATCCATTAGAAGAATCAAGTAGAGCATGATATCTACTATCTTATATGATTTAAAAGTTCATCGTCAATATTTTATCACTATAACACATCTCAATAAATAATCCACATCACCGAATTATCCATACACTACGGGCCAATTATATTCTTTAGTATCACATCCACGAATTATCCATGCAATATGAGTCAAAGATATTCGTTATTATCACCAGTGGTCATGATCATGCCAAACAACTGTCCATCAATGCACTATGGGTCAATGAAGACTTTTTCACATCATTTGTAACATTACAGGTCATGATTATACCGATACATAATCCCTAGTCATAATCATACCAATCAACAGTCCATCTATGTACTATGGGCCAAAGATAACTTTTACCATAATATAAGCATGAGAATGATGACAATGATATAAGAAATCAATCAAGTGAAATTAAGGATAAATTTTAAAGATTTATAATTCAATTTATCCAGAGTTCAAGAATGTCCAAATTGTCAACATGATAACTGCTTTGTGGAGTAAAATTCAAGAATAATATTGTATCAAAAATAATTTGGAAAGAAAAGAAATTAATTTTTATCGTGAATAGTACCCTGGGTGAATAGTACTTTACGAATAGTACCCCAGCATTAAAAGATTAAAATTTAACAAGAATGTTCAGAAAAAATATTTATGTGAAACGATACTAGATGAAATGCAAATTTCAAGGATATTCTACTAATTTCAAAGAGTATAGAAGCAATACTTATCAACATAAGTGTAGAATTAGAAATATAAAATGAAATAATATTACTTACATACTACAGAGTATGGAAGAAAATATTATTTCTTACGAATATTGAATGAAAATAATATCCCTTACCTTAGTAGGAGATTAATTCCTACTGGTATAGCGGAACTATTCTTGAAGAAAACATGTACTGTTTTCTACACTCAAAGCTTCCTTAAACTCGAAAGAAATATGCTCAATATTATTGAAGAAGAATTCTCTGATTCTGGTGTGATTTTTATTTCTAAATTGAGTATCCTATTTATAGGAGAATGGCAAGATACTATTTAGAAAAAAAAAATCACGGACGCACAATAACGAAAATTATTAACGAAAATAGACGAAATTTATGATTTTAATATGCAGCACTATACAAACACTATGCAGTACTATGCAAACACTATGCAGTATTATGCAAACACTATGCATTACTATACAGTACTATGCAAACACTATACAGTACTATGCAATAAAATAAAATATAATATATTCTATTTATAAAAAGTATTCTATTTTATATAAAAAGTTTTCTATTTTATTACTATTTTAATAATAATAAAATAAAAACTGAGATAACTTTTTACCGACGATTTAAAAAAATGAGTAAGTGAGGGTCCATGTAACAAGCCAAATATATATAAAAAAAACTTCATGACAAACCCTTTTTATTTATCACAAATCACTTGACTAATCACGTTTTTAATTTTCAATAATTTTTCATTAATAATATTATAGCTCACAATATTAACAACCAGATCATTCTCAGGAAAGAGGGGGCTTTCAAATAAGGACTTCTTCTTATTGGCGCACAATTAGATGACCAAACCCTTTCCTAGACAGAACTTTCTAGACATTGTCAATAATGCAAATAATAATATGAATAACTGTGTCGTCTCATTTATTGATTTAATAATATAAAATATTGTGCAGATAATACGGTGACAATAATTTAATCAATTATGAGATACTATGCATCAACTGCTGTTGCAATAATTGAATAAAACTGAGTGACTTTTCACGTAAGCATCAATAATCAAAGATACTGTACAATATTGTGTGCAACCACGTATATTACTGTACTTTTATCACCGGGTATTTCAATTATTTTAACGGTAAAAGTCTTCCCGTTATTTCTATAGAAAGGTTATTTCTGTCGTTTTCTAAATCCGACAGTAATTTCGTTATGGGGTTCACCAATGATTGTGCCGTCGTGCGGATATTTCCTGATAAAAAGAATATTCCCCGACCAAATGAATATTTTATGACAACTTGCTTACTTTGCAAAAATTATAAATATTATCTACAACTTTAACATTATATCAAATCCACACCTTATTATTCAAAATAACATTTAGAGAAAATTAAATTTTTATTCATAAAAAGTTTGGGTCTTACAACCTCCCCTCCTTATGAAATTTTGTCCTCGAAATTGGGGTACATACCTGGTATGTCGAAGAGGTGAGGATACCTTGTTTTCATTTTAGATTCTAACTCCTAGGTCATTTCCTTAATATCGTGTTTTCTCTATAAAACTTTGGTTTGAGATATAACCTTTGAGCATAGAATATGTTCCTTCTCATACAAGATTTTAATAGGTACCTCTTCATACGTTAAATCTTCCACTATCTCATTTAGTTCTAATTTAATAATGTGGTTCGGGTCGTCTACATATTTACGTAACAAAGATATATGAAAAATGTTATGAACACGAGACATACTTGGCGGTAAGGTGAGTCTATATGCCACAATTCCTACTCGATCAAGGATTTCAAATGGACCAATAAATCAAGGGTTGAGATTTTCTCTCTTCATTGACTCTTACTTTTGAAATAACACATTCTTGTACTTTTTTCTTCATATTCATCAACTTCGGGTCTGTAGCTTGAGTGGCTTAACTTTATAGATTAAATTCGGTTCTACTCATATATTTGACATCATCACGTGGGTCCCTGATGTGTTTAACTCTATCTCCATCCTTTGTATGTCATACAAAATGGGCCTTTGCGTTGTCAATATCGCACTCGTATCTGTAAGACCCCAAATTTTGTGAATAAAGATTAATTTTTCTAAAAATATTTTTTTTAATATTGTGGTGTGAATTTGATATAATGTTATAGTTGTGGGTAATATTTATAAATTTTACAAAGTAAGCAAGTGGTTATATAATATTCGATTGGTCGGGGAATATTCGTACGACGACACAATCATTGGTGGATCCCACAACGAAATTACTGTCGAAGTTAGAAAACGACAAAAATATCTTTTTATGAAAATAATGGCAGAAGTTTTACCGTTAAACTGTTGAAATACCCAGTGGTAAAAGTACAGTAATACGCGTGGTTGCATAGTAGCACACGGTATTTGTGACACCCCCAAATCCCGGTATTTCAATACCTCAAGATTTGGTGTTCACTTAATCAAAAAATTCATATCTAACTACCCTATCAATATAAAATTGAATAATAAACCTGCCCATACAGGATTACCATAAATAAAATCTCCCAGGTTATCTAACCTTTACAAACAATCATTCATGCGGAAAATTAAATAAACTTCATTACAAATTTAAACCAAAGTCTGATAATAAAACTATCAAAATGATTACAAGTCTTCAGTACTTGTTTATCTTTCCCTTTTCCTTTACTGGTGCTAGGTACGTCACCCTTTTCATCTTTAGTTGTAAGGATTTTACAGGCAAGAGTGAGCACACAAGGCTCACTTGGAATAACAATAAATAAAACTTTAATCTTTACATCAATAGCCAAATACTAGGCTCAATAGAACTGAACAATGTGTTCTATTAATGAAAAACATAACATTCCACTGAGAATCTAATGACCACGAACCATGTCCACAGTTATAAGTAATCTTTCAACTTTAACTTTAACAGTCATACGACTATAAGGACTCCAAGGTACTTAGGGGGATCAATCCTTCGTACATGTATTGTGCACAAACATTTCAGCGCAAAGTATAAACTAAGCGTAACCCCTAATACTAGGGTTGTTCATCTCAGTATTTAGAATACAAGTCCGCACCAAAGTCAGTTTGGTTTGGATACACTTCAAGGTAATTTGTAATTCAACGAACATCAACTAAGGATTAGTTGAATAAAAGATAATAACACTATGTTATTGAATAATCATAACTGAATAAACATTTCATTCTAAGTTCATGCTTTAGGAATAATCTAATAGCATAACAATTGAATAATCTATCATACCTTGCTTTGAACAACATTAAGCTAAGGTTACATCTTAGAATTGAATATCAAGCATGCATAAAAAACAATAACTTGAACGATAAACTAGTTCAACATAATAAAGGTATTTGCATGCTAATATAACAAGTTTAGATTTAGGAAAAAAACTTGTATAATCATGAATAAATGTACTAGCTCAACGAAAGTGTGGAGATAGAAAACTTGCATCATTATGAACAACTAGATACAATCAATTTGCTCAATGAAAGTATAGAATTAAGAAACTTGCATAATCATAACAAACTAACTCAACGAAGGTATAGAGTTAGAATATTTACTCAATATAAAAAGATAGGTTTAGAAAACTTGTCTTGAGCATAGATTAAACAGTTATAATCTAAATCACAATATCCTATATACATATGTTATCATAACATTATCAGTCATTATCAACTCCACATCACGTATGGTTCAGATGTCTAACCACGTACTCAAATTATATTCTTAAACGATGGTAAACTCGTTAAGTATTATCACCATGCTCGTTCATACACTATAATAACAGAAATACATGTTCAGAAAACATTATAACTAACAATTTCAGACTTCTGTGTCAGACAAAAGTCGTTACTGAGCATCCTACTAAGTGGCGCCATGGCGCTGAAGTGGCGCTTCGGCGCGAGAAATACTCAAGGACTCGGCGCTGCAGCGTTGACTTTGGCGCTGTGGCGCGGCATCTGGCTGGGGCGCTAATTTTGGCGCTAAGGCGCGAGACTTCAAGCTGGAGCGTGGATTTTGGCACTGAGGCGCCGAAACTCACAGAAGCAATTCAACGAAGAACAGAACAACTAAGTTCGGTACTAATTGATACTGCTAACATCTAATTTCACATGTACCCCTTACATAACTTACATAACCAATTATTCATATAACAATTAACAACAATTAAACAACAAATTTAAAAGACTTAATTCTTTGAAACACTATTTTAATACAAAACTCCATTATAGACAGTTGTTTAGCACAATGAACATTGTAAATTCATATGACAAACCAAATTGGATTATTTAAACCACCATTTTATGAAATTCATATCCAATTATCATATACAAGGTTCAATTCGCATATTAGCTCATAATTTGCATAATCACATACCAATTTTAGTAACTTTGCAAAACATACGTTCATATATGTTTTTCACTATAAAACCAGGCTCTTATCTTGCTGCATTAATTTAGCATACAATCTTTATCTAGCACTAGTTCTAATTCTCATAACCACATAAAATCATATAATTCAATTGTATATCAAAAATTGCATAATTTTGGAATTCTCAGCAAATATAAAACTCATGAACATAGAAACTAAAAACTCACGTCGTTAATACATGTGTGTGTGTGTGTATATATATATATATATATATATATATATATATATATATATATATATATATATATATATTTACATATAATAGGGTTATGATCCTACCTTTTTGTTGTTTAAGAACTCGTTGTTAACAACAGATAATTCTTTCACCGACCTTCCTCAAGTTCTGAGGTCTTCTCTCAAACTCACTGAGAGCTCTTTCTTACTCTCAATTTAGCAAATAATTCAAATGCGTAAAACTAATAACCAATATGCGTATAATAAAAATAAAACCAACGTATGATTGTAAACATATAAAATCGACGCTACACTTAATACCCTAATAATTTATAGGTTACCAAGTGTGTGTGTGTGTGTGTATATATATATATTTATTTATTTATTTATTTAATAATTTAAATTCAAAAGAAATCCAAAAGTCATAAGGCTTTGTTTGGCAAAATCCTTTAAAATTTAAAGACTTAATATATCTAAGCCTTGTTTGGCAAAACTAAACTAAATTACTTTAATTTATTTTAATAACTCCTTATAATATAGTTATTTGTCACACTTTATTTAATCAAGCTTTCATACTTAATTAATTAATTAATTCAAATAACAATTTATTGAATAAATCATTTAATCACATACTCAACACACATAATTTCCTTAACTCATTAATTATTTATTTAACAAATAATTTAACCAACTCAAATCAAATTAAACAAATACAAATATGTATTCAACAATAAACACATCCAATAAATATTTATATAAATCAATAAATATTTATAACTTACAATCACAATTCTGGAATGTTATATCATTTCCCTCTTAAACGGATTCTATCCCCAAAATCACAACTTAAACAACACATTCGCTACATTCTTCCCTACTTACAAAGATTCTATCCCCAGAATCGATGACCCAGTCTAAACAAATAACTCAAGGTACTCTTTTATCATTTTCTCTTCGAGTTCCCACGTAACTTCTTCAGTATTATTGTTCCTCCATATCACATTCACAGAAGGTATCACTTTATTCCTGAGCACTTGTTCTTTCTTGTCTACTATCTGGATAGGAATCTCTTCATAAGACAAATCTTTCTCGAACTGGAATGGTTCGTACTCGATCACATGTTTGTAATCGGGCTTATACGGTCGTAACACTAAAACATGAAAAATATTATGAATGTTTTCCAACTCCGGAGGTAGAGCTACCTCGTAAGCTACCTCTCCAACTCTTTGCAGCACTTCAAAATGTCCAATAAACCTCGGGGTGAGCTTTCCCTTTTTACCGAAATTAATTTTCCCCTTCCAGGAGAAACTTTTAGGAATACGAAAGTTCCTATGCCAAATGAACTATCTTATATGTATCGATCAGCATATTTCTTCTGTCGGTCTTGAGCTGCTACTAATTTTGTCTTGATGAGTTTAATAATCTCAGAATTTTGTTATACTAGTTCTAGTCCTAGCAGTTGACGTTCACCGACTTCATCCCAGCACAGTGGAGTTCTGCACTTTCTGTCGTATAACGCTTCATATGGCGGCATGCCGATGCTCGCGTGGTAACTATTATTGTAGGAGAATTCCACCAACGATAATTGTTCTTCCCAAATTCCTTTAAAATCCATGACGCATGCTCTTAGCATATCTTCCAATGTCTGTATCGTTAGTTCGCTTTGGCCATCTGTTTATGGATGATAAGCCGTAATCATTCGTAACTTAGTTCTCATGCATTCCTGTAGTCTCTTCCAGAAGTTTGACGTGAATCACGGGTCTCTATCGGACACAATTGACACTGGCACTCCATGTCTCGAAACGATCTCTTTAACTTACAATCTTGCCAACTGATCAAGATTGAACCTAATCTTTATTTGTAAAAAGTGTGCTAATTTTTTCTAGTCTGCCCACTATCACCCAAATCACATCGCATCCTCTTTGAGTTGTTGGAAGACCTACCACAAAGTCCATTGTGATATGCTCCCACTTCCATTCCGGTATTTCCAACGGTTGAAGAAATCCGCTGGGTCTTTGATGTTCGGCTTTGACTCGTTGACATGTCAAACATTTCTCCACGCATTCTGCAACACCCCTTTTCATATTTGACCACCAAAAATGTCGGTATAAATCTTGATACATCTTCGTGCTTCCCGGATGAATCGAATATCTTGAGTTATGAGCTTCGGTCAAGATTTCGTCTTTCAACTTTGGCGTTGCTGGAATCCAGATTCTTCCTTTGTACCGTAGTCGTCCTTCACTATCAATTTTGTATTTCATATCGCTACCCTCAACCACGTTCTCTTTTATTTTCCCACATTCTTCATCTTGTAATTGTGCGTTCTTAACTTTGTCCACCAAAGTTGTACCAGTTCCTATCTGAAATAGTTGTTCATTGGATTCTTGTGGAAACTTTATTTCCAACTCTAGTTTTGTCATTGCTGAAATGAGTTCCTCCTAAGTTGTTATCAGCATCAATTTCTCCCGACCTTTCCTGTTTAAAGCATCTGCAACTACATTCGATTTGCCTGGATGATAAAAGATCTTGTAATCGTATTCTTTTATCAATTCCATCCATCTTCTTTGATTCATATTCAGATCCTTCTGAGTGAAAATATACTTCATACTTTTGTGATCTGTATATATCTCACATTTCTCTCCATAGAGATAGTGTCTCCTTATCTTGAGAGCAAATACTACTGCAGCCAATTCCAAATCATGAGTCGGATACCCTTTCTCATAATCTTTCAGTTGTCTTGATGTATAAGAAATAACTTTGTCGTTCTACATAAGAACACAACCTAATCCTTTGTGTAAGGCATCACTATACACCACAAAGTTTCCTGTATTATCCGGCAGGGTTAACACAGGTGTCACACTTAGCTTCTTCTTCAAATCTTGGAAACTTTCTTCACATTTCTCCATCCACATAAATTTTATAGCTTTACGTGTCAAATTTGTTAACGGAGTGGCGATCTTGGAAAAATCTTGAATGAATCGTCTATAATAACCGGCCAGTCCCAGGAAACTCCTTACCTCCGACGGTGTTCTTGGTTGTTCTCAATTGATTATAGCTTCCACTTTCGAGGATCCACTGAAATCCCATCTTTATTAATCAAATGACCCAAAAATTGTACCCGATCAAGGCAAAATTCGCACTTAGAGAATTTTGAGTATAACGTTTCCTTTCTTATTATCTCCAATGTCAAACGTAAACGTTCCACGTGTTCTTCTTGAGTTTTGGAATACACTAGAATATCTTCGATAAATACCACTACAAACTTGTCTAAAAATGGTTTAAACACCTTGTTCATCAAATCCATAAACGCAGCAGGGGCATTTGTTAAACCAAAAGACATCACCAAAAATTCGTAATGTCCATACCTAGTTCTGAATGCCGTTCTAGGTATATCCTCCTTTCTTACCTTCAATTGGTGATACCCACTTCTCAAATCTATTTTCGAGAAATATTTAGCACCCTTCAACTGATCAAATAAGTCATCTATGTTGGGAGAATGCATATTATGATTTGATGTTTTATTGCATGTGTTCATGATTATTTGTAAGGTCCTTAAACGAATATATGTACAAGGACTTAGTGATAGATCAAAATTGTTAGGCTGATCTAAGCTTTCAACGTGTATCATTCTGTTAAAGAATGTATAGATAGAAAGATCAAAACTGTTAGGTTGATCTTAAGATGTAATAGATTAATCTTGAAGAAATCATAGTGCATCAGTTTGATCAACATTGCAGAAGTCAAGGCAGAAAACGTAGAGCCTTGATGAGTGAGTTTTATACACATGAATTGGGTACATTCGGGCTTAAATTATTGTTGTTCTCAAGTGTTTTAGGATGTTTTTATATGTTTGTGTCTATTCATGCATGTTTTATATTGTTTTGTAGGAATTGGGACAAAAGTTGCATGGATCGACGTTCGGGGTGGCTAGATGCGCGTTTTCGGCTTGTCATTTACACAGCAGTCACTTCAGAGCCAATTTGACTATAGCTCCGGACATTATTTCGAAAAACTTCAAGAATGAAAGTTGTAGATCTACTTTTCCTCTTTCCAGAACATCTTGAATCATCTAAATCGGAGTTCGAACGAAGAAGTTATGGCCGTTTTCCCAAAGGACGTCGGAGCAGAAAATGCCAACTTTTGGGCCAGCGCCGGGGCGCTCGTTTTAAGCTTGATACCAGCGCCGGGGCGCTGGGGGGCAGAAGCCCAGCGCCGTGCCCAGCGCCGGGGCGCTGGGGAAGGGTCTGGTGCGGGCCTGGACGCGTTTTGGACGAATTTTGACACCTTTTTGACTCCAAATTGGATTGGGATTGTTCCTAAACTCAAAGTTAGACTTGTAATCTATAAATACATGATGTAAGGCATAAAATAAGGGATATTACATAGCTTAGCTTAGAGATTACATAACTTAGATTAGAACATAACCCTAGTTCTTATTAGTTTTGGAGATTGAAGCAACTTGGAGACCATTGAAGATCAAGAGCAAGAGCAAGAGGGGAGCATCAGATTTGCTGACAACAGATTCTATTCTCTTCTCTCATCTTACTTTTATCTTTTAATGTCTATTCAATTGTGGATTCTTGGTTTTAATTCATTAATTATGAACTAATTCTTTTTATTAAGATTTCAATTGAACTTTTTATGGCTATGAATTAGTTATTTATGTTAAAGTGAGTTGTTTATCTTGTCTTGTGCTTATTGATTAATTATCTGATCAGTAATTACTTTGTTACTTTAGAAGGAATTGGAAGAGGAATTCTAGGGTTAGAACTGGGCATGATATCATGTGACTTAGTTATTTGCAAAGTGAATAATTAGGTTTGTGAATTGAATGGAAATATATGTTCACCGCATGTAACACATAGGGAATTGGAATTGGAAAGCGTTTAATTCAATTGTTTTGCATAGGAATATAGCAAGATTAATCTGGATTAAATAGAAGTCGATTGATCACTTGGAAAAGGGTATTTGGCATTTAAGAATTCTTGTTAACAATTCAGTAGACTTAGTAATTGGGATGAGTAGGTAACTGTTTTATGGTTCATAATTGGGGATATTGAAGTCTTAACCTTTATCTATCGGAAATTGTTTATTCAGGCATTAGTTTATTTAATCAGTTATTTTAGAATAATATCTTTTGGTGTTCAAATTTGTGCTAATAATTCAGAAAATAATAATTTCTTCTCGTTCGAATAAAATTGAATTGATATAGTATTAGTAGTTGGGATTTATTAATTAGAATTCCTCGTGGGAACGATACTCTACTTTCACTTTATTACTTGTTGACCGTGTATACTTGCACGTATTCATTGATTGCGAAATCGATCAACAAATTTTTGGCGCCGTTGCCGGGGAATTAATTTAATAATTATTTACCAATATTAATTTCAATCAAATTAGTCTTAATTTAAACATTTTTATTTTTATTTTTAATTCTCTTTCTATATTTCTCTCTTTTCAGGTACCATGGATGACTTTGTGTATCAATGGCCATACACGAACATGACTCAACCAGAGAGGATATCAAGTTTGGAAGAAGCCTTAGAAAAATTCATTAGAGCTTCTGACAAAAAGAATGAGGAACAAGACAAGAAAATGAATCAAGTAGAGCTGAATTTGCAAAGCCAAGGGGCGTTGATCCAGAATCTGGAAAATCAAGTGGAACAGATAGCACATGCGTTGAACAACCGTCCACAATACACCTGGCCCTATGACATGGATTCTGAGACTGATGGTGAGCCCGAGCCAAATCTACAACTGGATGAGCCACGAGATGAAAAAGAGGAGACAAGTGGGGATAATGACAACAAGGTCGGTGAAGAACTAATTGTGAGACCCAATGATGATGAGCCAATGTTATTTATGCCTCAAGTGCCTTCTCCACCACAGTTCAAGAGTCCGGTTAGATTTGCAAAACCTTGTCCGATTGGTAGTCATGTCGTCGGCAATACTCTCTATGATGTAAAAGCAAGTACACCTTCGAAACCATGGTGCGATGAGCTGGAGAAGATAGAAGAAGAAATTGTTGTGTCTGACAAGCCTCAATACCAGAATATATTCGCAGACACAATGGAGAAACCACCTAGATGCTGGACGTTCTTGAATGTGATCTTATCTAAAGAAAGCATGCTAGGTGACTTTAATATAATGGCTATCGTAAATGGAAACCTACCAAAAGCTATATTATTTCCGATGGATGGAGGGTTCCTCAACTTTCGAAGAGGAATTGGATAGCATTGACCAGACAAAGTCAGGCTGAGACTATAAAACAAGCGCTTATTGGGAGGCAACCCAAGTTTAATTTTAATTTTTTATTTTTAGTTTTTATTAAGTTTTATATTAGTAGTTTTGAATTTGCATTTATTTAGGATTTAATAAAATTGCTTCTATCATGGTTTTACAGGTTATTCAAGTCAAATTCAAGTGTGGTGCCCAATTTGTTCCATGTGCTTAGCCTATTCTCCAAACTTAGCGGACAAGGAGGAAGATTGCTATATTTTCAGGGAAGTCCTCTGTTTTAATTTTTTCTATTTAGTCATTGAGGACAATGTCTAGTTTAAGTTTGGGGGCATTTTAGTGTCGTATTGCATATAGTTAGTTATTTACATTTAGTTTTTGCATTCAGTTTTTTGTTTAAATTTTTTTTTTTAAAATCGCAAAAATAGTAGTTAGTTTACTATGTTTGTTGCAGTTGGTTTATATTTACATGATTCCAACTGTTAGATAGTAAAAGTTTATTTTGGCCAATGATGAGACAGGAGTTAAGTAGATAAGTATAGTATTGAATATTCAGGCTTTGATGTGATTTCTTGTTATGAATTGAATCTTTTCCTGTTTGAAACTGGTATAATTAAGGTTAGCACGTTAATAACAGCTATGTTAACTGATTAAGTTTGAATTGATACATAATGGATTTTTTTAAGGATAATACTAGTGTGAAGGAATGAAAGACATGAATAGGCGGAGATGGCTAAATTTTGATAAAAACTTAAGTTTGGGGGGAAAATTTGAGGTATATAAGCTTCAAAAAAAAAACATGTTGAGTCTTGTGGTGGGTTGAGGAGAAACACTCCCCATAAACACAAGCGTGAGATGGAGCGTAAAACGCACTCACCAACCATCTATCAAAAAAAAAAAGAAAGAAAGAAAAATTTAAAAAATTTACTATGGCTAGTTTTATTTCGGGGCCTTTGTTACTTGAGTAAGTACGCCCAAAGGGGTATCTTAAAACCTAGCGCCCTAAGGTCTCATATGGTCTGGGAGTCGTTGGTCGAAAGCTCGCTAAGGGGTGACACTGTTAGCCTAATGGAATGAGACATTGCACAGTCATGGTTAAAAAAAAAAGCAATAAAACGAGAAAAGAGCAAAAAGCCCCCGTAATGAAAAGTAAAGCCTAAGTATCCCAAATTGGACTCTTGAACTTGGTGGATGTTTGACTTTAGTTGGATCTAGCTTGTTCGTGAATTTTATGAGTTTTCACTGTATGATGCCTTTGAAGATATCTATTATGTCTTAAATTTAATTTTATATCAGTTAACATTGTTGTGGAGCACACACGCACTATATCAGTGATAACAGTCTAAGATTTGATGATATATTGGGAAATTACTGATTTGTTTTAATATGATGTATTATCATGTTTACTTGATTTCTCTAAGGCCGGTTGAATAGACTTGTTTCTGTCATTACTGTTGGATTCGTAGGCATATAGATTAGTTTCATTACATTGCATTACATAACATTTTTGTGTTTTTGCTTGAGGGCAAGCAAAGGTTTAAGTTTGGGGGTATTTGATGAGTGAGTTTTATACACATGAATTGGGTACATTCGGGCTTAAATTATTGTTGTTCTCAAGTGTTTTAGGATGTTTTTATGTGTTTGTGTCTATTCATGCATGTTTTATATTGTTTTGTAGGAATTGGGACAAAAGTTGCATGGATCGACGTTCGGGGTGGCTAGATGCGCGTTTTCGGCTTGTCATTTACACAGCAGTTACTTCAGAGCCAATTTGACTATAGATCCGGACATTATTTCGAAAAACTTCAAGAATGAAAGTTGTAGATCTACTTTTCCTCTTTCCAGAACATCTTGAATCATTTAAATCGGAGTTCGGACGAAGATGTTATGGCCGTTTTCCCAAAGGACGTCGGAGCAGAAAATGCCAACTTTTGGGCCAGCGCCGGGGCGCTCGTTTTAAGCTTGATACCAGCGTCGGGGCGCTGGGGGGCAGAAGCCCAGCGCCGTGCCCAGCGCCGGGGCGCTGGGGAAGGGTCTGGTGCGGGCCTGGACGCGTTTTGGACGAATTTTGACACCTTTTTGACTCCAAATTGGATTGGGATTGTTCCTAAACTCAAAGTTAGACTTGTAATCTATAAATACATGATGTAAGGCATAAAATAAGGGATATTACATAGCTTAGCTTAGAGATTACATAACTTAGATTAGAACATAACCCTAGTTCTTATTAGTTTTGGAGATTGAAGCAACTTGGAGACCATTGAAGATCAAGAGCAAGAGCAAGAGGGGAGCATCAGATTTGCTGACAACAGATTCTATTCTCTTCTCTCATCTTACTTTTATCTTTTAATGTCTATTCAATTGTGGATTCTTGGTTTTAATTCATTAATTATGAACTAATTCTTTTTATTAAGATTTCAATTGAACTTTTTATGGCTATGAATTAGTTATTCATTATATTCCAGTTATTTATGTTAAAGTGAGTTGTTTATCTTGTCTTGTGCTTATTGATTAATTATCTGATCAGTAATTACTTTGTTACTTTAGAAGGAATTGGAAGAGGAATTCTAGGGTTAGAACTGGGCATGATATCATGTGACTTAGTTATTTGCAAAGTGAATAATTAGGTTTGTGAATTGAATGGAAATATATGTTCACCGCATGTAACACATAGGGAATTGGAATTGGAAAGCGTTTAATTCAATTGTTTTGCATAGGAATATAGCAAGATTAATCTGGATTAAATAGAAGTCGATTGATCACTTGGAAAAGGGTATTTGGCATTTAAGAATTCTTGTTAACAATTCAGTAGACTTAGTAATTGGGATGAGTAGGTAACTGTTTTATGGTTCATAATTGGGGATATTGAAGTCTTAACCTTTATCTATCGGAAATTGTTTATTCAGGCATTAGTTTATTTAATCAGTTATTTTAGAATAATATCTTTTGGTGTTCAAATTTGTGCTAATAATTCAGAAAATCATAATTTCTTCTCGTTCGAATAAAATTGAATTGATATAGTATTAGTAGTTGGGATTTATTAATTAGAATTCCTCGTGGGAACGATACTCTACTTTCACTTTATTACTTGTTGACCGTGTATACTTGCACGTATTCATTGATTGCGAAATCGATCAACAAGCCTGAAGATCGTAGTGTGCCTGCCTTGAAGGAGACTCTTCGGACTTCGTAGAGTGGTCCCAACGATTGCCGATCTAACTCCACGATCGTAGTGTGCTGAAGTAAACATGAAGTTTACAAGTCAACGATCGTAGTGTGCTCTCGGGAACGTAGAGTCAACAACACGAGAAAGAGAAGATCGTAGTGTACGAAGGTTTTAAAGGGAAATCATAGTGCTCTCAACTAATAGCATCGTAGTGTGCAAAAATGTAAAAGACACTATGATCTAAATCGTAGAACACCACGATCCAAATCGTAGAGCATCATCTGTCTCACGTCAGAAAACGTCGAGCCGAATGATCTGTGTTTTCAATAAGTGAGGAATGGATCCCAGATGCTGCAGTACTCATCAGTCCCAGATTGTATGAAATATCCTTAGTATGCGACAAAGAAGCGTATTGAAGAAGCTAAGGATAGTACTATGGGTAAGAGGGACAAAACACCTTTTCAAGTGGTAGGTGAGAAAGCAGCCTGCAGTGTTAGTGGGCCAGAATGTAGAATTCGGAAGATGTGCAAAAATTTCTCCATCACAGTACAGAAAGTTCAGATGCATTTAATGCCACAACAGATGGATGCAACGGATAGTTTTCAACATCATATATATACAGATCAGACAGATGAGAGAGAAATAAGCAAGCATTAATCAAACAACATGAACATCTCTCTCAAGCTCAACTCTACGATCTGAGATATTGCAAAGCTTGCTAAGCTACTCAGTTCTTAACGAACCAGTGCTTACACAGCAACTGAGTAGCAACCATCAAGAACTCAACAACTATCAATCAACTGAAGGAGTATACCAAGTCTGCTGGACTTGAAAAGTTCGTAGTGAACTGTAAGAAAGCCAAGTCTGCTGGACTTGAAGAGTTCAAGAGTGAACTAGAGAAGTTCCTAGACTGTTGGTCTAGAAGGAATTTGTGTGATTCAGAAGATTGTAAAAGACATCCTTAGTGGATATCCTACTCATTGAGTAGAAGAGTGGACTAGGAGCTTTGAGTTCTCTGAACCACTTAAAAACAACTATGTCGTTTATAATAATGCTATAACTGCTATATCTGCTATAACTGCCTTACTCGCTCATAACTTCATTGCTTGGTAAATAAGATTAAAACAAATACTAATTCCATAAAGTTTTAATCATTATCTAAGAACAAGTTAAAACAAAAAGATTTTCAAATATCTATTCAACCCCCCCTTCTAGATAACTTATGTCTACTAGAAACTAACAATCTATTCTTAGAAACGGGTATTTTTTCTTAATAATGACTTTGTTTAACTCCCTATAATCAATGCAAAGACGTATTGATCCATCCTTTTTCTTCACAAATAATATCGACGCTCCCCACGGTGATACGCTTGATTCAATATACTTCTTGTCCAACAGTTTTTGTAGTTGTACCATCAGTTCTTTCATTTCTATCAGAGCCATTCTGTACGGGGCCTTCGATATCGGTGCAGTTCCTGGTGCTAAGTCAATCATAAACTCAATCTCTCTGTCAGGCGGAAGTCCTGGCAAATCCTCTAGAAACACATCTACGAATTCCCTAACCACTTGTATCTCTTCCAGTTTCACACCCTTCTTATGAGTATCAACTATGTAAGCTAAATAACCCACACAACCTTGACTCAACAACTTCTTGGCCTGCATAATCATCAGACATTTCATTTATCTAGGCGATTTACTACCATAGAAAACTACCTTTGATAGAGTTATAAGGTTTACACGCTTCTTGTGGCAATCAATTACTGCTCCATATTTGAACAGCCAATCCATTCCCAAAATTACATCAAATTCTCCAAGTCTAATTGGGATTAAATCTTCCATCAGGATATTCCCCTTAATGTTCACCCTACAGTTCTTGTATACGAACCTAACAGGAATCACTTCCCTATTCGCAATTTCTATGTTCAAAGAGAAATTCAGTTCTTCTCTAGGCAATTCTAACCTCTTAGTAAATTCATCAGATATAAACGAGCAAGTAGCACCCGAATCAAACAATACATAAGCATCAATATCATTGATTGGGATAATACCTGAAACCATATCTTTTGATTGCACAACATCTTGTACAGTCATGTTGAAGGTTCTGGCTGTGAGTTTGTTTAATGTTGTAGGTCCAACAATGGCCCATGTTCCTCCACTGCTACCTCCCTGGCTTCTTGTTGTTTCTCCAACCTTTTTCTGAGGGCATTCACGAGCAAAGTGATCCTTAGATCCGTACGTGAAACAGACATTCTTCTTAGGTTGGGTGGAATTTTGAGGCGATGTGACCCTCCTGGCCATAGTTAAAATATGCACGTTTCCCCATCAAGCACACACCCTTATGAAACCTCCCGCGTGTAACACATGCTTCAAAATTCGTAAATTACTGGTTTCCCTGCTGGTTTCCAGTATCCCCATTTTCGTTCCACTTCCTCTTTAAGTTGTTGTTGTTGTTGCCATTTCCATTGCCTCCGCTACCATTCTTCACTTCCACCTCATTCTTCTTATTCTTTTGTTCTTGATTGAATTTTGTCACTGCCTCGCCTCCACCTTCAGCAAGTACTTCCTTCTCCATCACCGCTATAAACGTTTTCAACTAGAACAAGGAAACCCTACTGTACAGCCAGGGCTTCAGTCCCTGTTCAAACCTCTTTGGCTTGCGTTCGTCCATACTGACTTGATATGGCGCAAACCTCGCCAACTCGTTGAATTTCGCGGCATACTCCGATACCGTCATCTTTCCATGTTTTAGTTCTAAACCCTGAACCTCTAACTGACTCTTCGAACTTTCTGGGAAATAGGTCTCGAAGAATATCTCCTTGAACCTATCCCAGGTCATCACTCCTGGTCCTTCCCGGGTTTTATTGGCCTGCCACCAATAACTAGCTTCTGTTTTCAACATGAATGTTTCAAAAGCAGTCTTCTATTCATCCCCTACCCTAGCAACTTCAAACACCTTTTCTATTTCCATAATCTAGGTCTGTGCCTCGACTGGATTCATGGACCCAAGAAATTCAGGTGGTCCAACCGCCTTGAAATCCTTAAACGTTGTGCCTTGGTTTTGAGGTTGATTCTGCAACGCTCCTGTTAATAACGTCACTAGTTGTTGGACGGGATTAACATCAACATTGTTATTGTTAGTTCCCTCATTGGTTCTCTGCCGAGGTGGTTCACGTCTGGGAGGCATTTTCTGTTAAAAAAACATCTATTAGACTATTACCCAACTTCTTTAAATATTTTCTACTTAACTTGCCTCCATAAAATAAACAACCACATAACACATAACACTTTGAATAAAATAATAACTTTTATTTATTCATCATCTCTTCGAAAAACATAAAAATAATAGCATCACTGTTATTTACATTCCTTTCGTGAACTACAAAAGTTACAGGATAACATCATCATTACCATATCCCATGGTTACTTAACACTAGGAATTTACACATTATTTAACATTTATTACATGCATAACATGCACATTTCCTACGATCTTCTATTAAGATACTCTGTAGCCTTTTGACGCTCTTCTTCCATAATTTGGAACATTATTCGGCGACCTAACATGTAGGATGGCAGAGTCTCGAACTGAATCGGATAACCCATGACCCTATCTTGAGCTCGATTGATCATTACATTGAATACGTTGTCCATTTCCTCCATCTTCATCCTCTTCTCTTGTGCGTCTCTTACTGCTGTCCCAGTTCGCTGATAAGCTTCTTCGTATGCATCTTCAGCTCTTGCCCTTTTTATAGCTTCTTCCATCAGCTTGTTATTCAGTTCTGCGATCACCTCAATCAGTTGTTCCTTCTCTCCTTCAGTTTGTATCAGCTTCTCTTCAACATTAATTAAACGTTCATCAAGATCCTGGATATCGTCGTCCTTCTGTGTCATTGCAGTCTGTTGTTCCGCTACCATCTCCTGCAACTCCTCGATTGTATCTTGAAGTTCCACATTACGGTCGTAGACTTCATCATACATACGAGCGGCTATCGAGGTTAGTGGAGTCTCCTCCTGCTCGTCCTCGTCATCCTCATTCTCTTGTGGCTGCTCAACGGGATCCTCCTCATCCGTCTCCACATCATCATCCTCATCTTCAACTACTGTGACCAACGGAGCTGACTCCCGTGGCAGTAGTTATTCCCAAACAACCTGAATATCGCGAGGCTCCTCCTCTATAGGCATTTGAGGTACTTCCTCCCTAGCCTGACTAGATTCTCTGACATTAGTCATCCTGACAACAAAATTTTAAGTTCTAGTTATTATTCATTACTACTCGACACTCACGAGCACATAAGTTATAAACACATAAGCACATAAGTGTTTTATTACTTCTTTCTTAAAACTTGATAAGAGTTTATCAACACTATGTTTTCAAAAGTTACTTTCTAAGGATTTTCCCCCACCTAAGGTTCATAACCTAAGGCTTTGATACCAACTTGTGCCACCCCCAAATCCCGGTAGTTCAATACCTCAAGATTTGGTGTTCACTTAATCAAAACATTCATATCTAACTACCCTATAAATATAAAATTGAATAATAAACCTGCCCATATAGGATTACATTAAATAAAATCTTTCAGGTTATCTAACCTTTACAAATAATCATTCATGCGGCAAATTAAATAAATTTCATTACAAATTTAAACCAAAGTCTGATAATAAAACTAACAAAACGATTACAAGTCTTCATTACTTGTTCATCTTTCCCTTTCTTTTATTGGTGCTAGGTACGTCACGCTTTTCATCTTTAGCTGTAAGGATTTTACAGGAAAGAGTGAGCAAACAAGCCTCACTTGGAATAACAGTAAATAAAAATTTAATCTTTACATCAATAGCCAAATACTAGGCTCAATAGTGTGTCAGGAATAAATATGTGAATGATATTCCTATTTAATATATGATTTGATTATGATATATATAAATGAATGAATATGCAAGTATGCTTGCATGAAGAAAAGCTGTAAAGTCCTTTGATAGATAATAGAAATATATGTACAAGGACTTAGAATGAATTGATCAAATATGTTAGGTTGATCCTACATAAGCAAAACAGCTTTGTAAAGTCCTTAAAAAAGAATTGATGTACAAGGACTATAAATATAGAAAGATCAAGCTTGTTAGGTTGATCTTATGATGTAATAGATAGGCTAGTCTGATCGTCGAGCACTGCAGCAGAAGTCGTAGTCTTCCAGGTGAGTCAAGGTTAACTCGAGAGCTATCAAGGCAGAATAGGAGTATGCAAGATAGTAGATCTCGGAGTTTGTAGACTTCCAGGGGAAACGAAGAAGGATCGTAGTGTATCGATAAGAGCTTCCTCAGGATCGTAGTGTGCTGAGGAAGTCATGTTCAGAATTGTAGAGACATCCTGACTAAGAGCCGAACGATCATCTGCCAAAGCCAAGTCCTAAACGTAGACTACACTCAGAGTCGTAGAGCCTAGAGATGCCGAAGGCAAGTCAAGGATCGTAGACTACACTTTGAGTTCGTAGAGTCCATTGAATGCATACAGAGATCGTAGTCGGGCAAGATCAGATGAAGACAACAAGCACAAGGCAGAAATCGTAGAGTGTCAAGATCTGATCTCAGGATCGTAGTGCCGGCACAACCAAAGCTGAATCGTAGAGTGTAGAACTATGACTCCAATAGAAGTGCTCACAATGCCAAGACAGAATCGTAAAGTAGATACGGTTCTCAAAGAATGAGCACTCCCAGAATATCTAAAGGTAGGAAGCCTCTGGTTTGCACTACAAAGATGCAATCCACAGTAAGGGAACCAGAGATCACTCAACGAATGGCATGCAGGCTAGCAGAAGAAGTAAGAACCAATCCAATCAGCATCAAGATTGAGTTGAAAGGCCATTCGTGATGAAGTCTTCCACAAGACGATTCAAAGAAGACTTCAGCAGCCGACTAAGGAAAAGTCAGCTAATGCAGTTGCTGTCAAGAGAACAGAAGACAACGATCTTGGAAGCAATCAGGATCGTAGTGTTTGTCAGATAAAGAAAAACTGATGGAAGGTGAATGAGAACCGAGATACTAGTCAGCTTCTGAAGAGCAAGGCTAAAGTGATTAGGTGCAGGGTCAGGTCATTGATGTTAAGTGAGTGGGAGATCACCAGGAGAAAGCAAGCTGGACGCGCCACAAATCTGAAGTGTCTTGATATTCAAAAGGGGACCAGAGCAAGGAATTAGGCCATCAGTATCTGAGAACAGTCGAAGCAAACAGAAGTATTGAAGCACTGCACAATACAAGGAAGAGGTGTTCTACATTGAAGATCCAATCAACACTCTTCAGGATCATAGTGTTAACTCTACTAAGTCAACGTGCAACACTCAGCAAGACACTACGATCAGGTCCCTGAAGACGTACATTAGAATCGTAGAGTTCGGATACCTGAAGACTGAAGCATTGGCAACGGTTCAATCTGAAGGGTAATATTCGGACAAGTGCTTATTGAGAGCATCAATGCAAAAGGACAACCTCTGATCAAGAAATCAGAAGAAATAAAGTCTTTAACCTGCCCAAGATAGTAAAGTGATACATCTGACAGGGTAAGTGAAATAGTAGACTGCAGAGTCAAAAAAAGTATGTCATGTCACATCAAGTAGTCTACCTCAAACAACTTGAGATCTATGAAGACATTTGAATAGCTTCCAACGGCTACTTTCCAACGGAAGGATTGGGAAGGTGTATAAATGTAGAAGAGGTTCAATGATCAAAGGTTTCTGGAGTTGTGAGTTTTGGAGAGAAGGTGGACTGATTTAATCAAGTGATAGTGAGTCCAAAGGCTTACTGTACGATCCACCAAGAACACTCAAAAGTCAGATCAAGAAAGAAGTAGAAGTGTGAGTTCTACTATGTAGAAGTGAGAGTTCTACTACATGAAGAGTGTTCTGAACTATCGAGAGAAAGAAGAGCATCATGCCATCTGGATGTCCATCATGGAAAGACTCTAAGTACAATAGAGAAGAGCCTACAGTCAGCTTAGCAAGTCCATCATGGGAAGGCATCGAGGAGCAAGAAGGGAGATCACAAAAGCCATCTTGGTGACAAGCATGAGAAAGTTTCTAAGTACCTAACAGAAGAGCTTATAGTCATCATAGAAGCCTCTCATGTGCAGCCATCAAGTACCAAGAAGAATGATCTTCAAGGCAGTTCATCAAGGGGTCATCCGGAGTAGTTAATCAACCTAAGAAGCTGAGTATCATGCAATACTCAACTGCTCTTCAAGGATGATCAAGCCAAGCTTCTAAGGATAGAAGATGTTCAGAGCATGAAGACATCTTAGCATCTCAGTACCGACTCCAACAACAACAAATAAATAACTCAATGAAGCCAGGGCCTGAGGGGTCCTTGTCCAGAGGGACTAAATGAAGCAGGGCCAAGTGGGTCCTTGTTCGGAGGGACTAAACAAAGCAGGGCCAAAGGGTCCTTGTCCAAAGGGACTAAATGAAGTTTCAAGCCTACTAGGCTTGAAGAGTTCCTAGGGAACTAGAGGAGTCTCAAGGCTGCTGGCCTTGAAGAGTTCTTAGTGAACTGAAGTCCTAAGGCTGCTGGCTTTGAAGGAATCGTAGAGATTCAGGGTGCTGCTATTCCTTAGTGGAAATCCTGCTAGTTGAAAGCAGAAGAGTGGATTAGGAGCTTGAGTCTCTGAACCACTTAAAATCCCTTGTGTCTTTTACATTATGTCATTTAAATTATGTCTATAACTGCTATAACTGCTATGTATGTTCTAACTGCTTACAACTAAACTAACCCAACGAGCAATGTATGTATGATTACGAGTATATCAATGAAGGGGAATCTTTTACTTATTCCACTGTGCTTGAAAAGATTCTTATGTTTGTCATATACTTAAATATGAACAATACAACATAAACCAGAAAAGTATTTGAAATAAAAAGGATCTATTCAACCCCCCCTTCTAGATCTATTGTGCCCTCTGGGAACTAACAATTGGTATCAGAGCAGGTTCCCATGCTATATTCAAAAGCTAATCGCTTTGAGTCTGATCTCAGGCACTAACATTGTTTTAAACTTAGTTTAGTAGGAAGTAACTTATTTTACACAGAAGAGCTCACACGTTGGAAATATTGTGTATAGGTAAAAATGTGTATACACCTGAAGCTGCTCAGATTGGTCCGTATCCTCGATTGCTATATCAACAAGACCAATCCTAGCCTACAGTCAATTTTGTAGTCTGAAGACCAGACGAGAGAAAGAGAGCAAGAGACATCAGTGACAAAGAGTAAAGCATTTATCAATATGAAAGATGAAGAAGCCACGCGTACTAAGAAATGCTGATCGAGAGGAGAAAGAAGATCTTCTCAAACTTATGAATGACTAACCAACAACTGGGTGCTATCTCTGTAAACTCAA